>JAXCGZ010005707.1:115000-125000 GCA_037179515.1 Halocaridina rubra | reverse complement strand
AAATTACTATATAAAAAATCGGAATCTGTTACGGAATGACAAAAACACTAACGTCATTCTTGTATGCTCAAATACTTTGTTTTATTTTTTATACTTATATATTTATACTCTCCCTCTCATCATATATTTCCTTTCTTGGAGAAGGGTAGGCTCAGGGTCTTGGGTTCCTGTAGTTTGTAACGACTGTAGTTACTTCACTACTTCCAACGGAAAGCAAGAGTTATTTTACTTAATATATAAAAGAGGATGTTCACCAATACAAGCAGAATATTGAACTGATTTAATGATCAAATTCAGGGTTATTTATATGTACAGCTATTTCAGTGGGAGGAGTTACAAACAACCCCAGAGTAATTATTGACCCATTAAATACAACTTTAAAATAAGTTAATAATTACTAAATGATGACCTATTACGATAATTACATATTTTGATAAAAAATATTATTTACAGTTTGTAGATTTGTACAAGTTCATCCAAGATGGATGGAGACCATGGGATGGGATAGGGTGGAATAAGTGACGGCAGGGTGTTGCCACTAGAGAGGGGGGGAATAGGGTGGGAAGGATTGGGAGGGAGAGCACGATAATGAAATAAAGAGAGACATAGGAGAGGGGCAGACCCTTGTGCTAGGTAGTTCATCCTCTCTTGTACAGCTCTTCTTATTTCTTTCTTTCTTTTCTTGGAGATGGATCATTTCAACTCAAGTGAGGAGGATTCGAGTTCACTGTTTCATTTGCTCTCGTCCATCATGTTTTTTTTTTTTTATTCTCCTAGGGTGGGACCTTAGAGGACAAGAATACAGCCCCCGAGTTCCCCTGTATCTTGTAAAACTTAACCAAATGAGGTGGAGCGAGGAGCCTGGGAATCCTCTCCTTCATATTTTCTTCCCGCAAGTCAGATATTTGGTTTGACTCCACCACGTTGCCTATAAAGGGATTTCAGCACTATTACACTGATCAAAGGTGTTAAATAAATAATTCATGCACCATTACATAAGCAATTAATGTATGACAAATCATAGTTACAGATCCTGAATGTCTCACATTTATGAATGACGATAAACACTATGTATGCAAAAACTAGAATCATATTTTGCACCTAGCAGAGATTCGAACCTAGGACACATCAAGGAGCTAACAACGACACCATCCAAGTGAGGTTGCGAAGAAACAGTAAAATGTGCAAAAAGCGTTTAGTAGAATGCATTCCTTTCCTTGATTAGCAATTAGATAAGAGGTTTGTTTATTTTGTCAATACCTTTGGTGGTTTGGTCGGCAGTGCCTCTGTACACTGATGTTCTGTACTAGTTTCGAATCCCTGCCTGGGACAAATTATGTTTCAGTCTAACATAAATTTAAGTTTCCTCTTCTTCCCTCCACAGGCAAGATGGCAGACGCAGTGCGCCCTACCCGATGGCTTTTACCTACTGTTTTGCCTATTATAAGAATAATGTTGACAACATTCCTTAGAGAAGACCAACCCACTGAAGAATTTAATTCTCCTAAATATCTTTACGATCGCTATGATTTCATTATTGGTAAGAGATAATAATAAAAAATAAAAAATAAAAATTGAGACGATCATAAATTTTCGACATCTTGGACGACGACTGACGACATCTGGGTGACTCGTACTACTTTTAACTCATCTCATTCAGGTAAAATAAACTTTAGTTGTAATTGCAAGATTGTGGTCAGGGGAAAATGAACTTATGTTCAAACTATTTTGGTTGATATTTTGATTCACTGACATATATATATATATATATATATATATATATATATATATATATATATATATATATATATATATATATATATATATATATATATATATATATATGTATATATATATATATATATATATATATATATATATATATATATATATATATATATATATATACATATATATATATATATACATATATATATATATATATATATATATATATATATATATATATATATATATATATATATATATATATATATATATATATATATATATATATATATATATATATATATATATATATATATATACATATATATATATATATATATATATATATATATATATATATATATATATATATATATATATATATATATATATATGAATCATTTTTTACCCCGACCGGGACTCGAACCTAGGACTTATAATTACTAAGTCAAGGCGCTACCAACTACACATCACAGAAGTTATAAAAGGAATCCAACCTTATAGCTTATATCTGCTATACTTAGAGATGAACGCATTCTATCTGAATGCCACTATGTTCATATTACAGATTCCCCATCCTCACTCGTGGCTTCATTTTAGCATTTAATTCAATTCCCAATCTCATGCGGGTCATACAATAAAAAAAAGCAAGCACATTACATATGTGAAAACATGAATCATTTTTTACCCCGACCGGGACTCGAACCTAGGACTTATAATTACTAAGTCAAGGCGCTACCAACTACACACCACAGAAGGTATAAAAGGAATCCAACCTTATAGCTTATATCTGCTATACTTAGGGATGAACGCATTCTATCTGAATGCCACTATGTTCATATTACAGATTCCCCAACCTCACTCGTGGCTTCATTTTAGCATTTAATTCAATTCCCAATCTCATTCGGGTCATACAATAACCAAGCAAGCACATTACATATGTGAAAACATGAATCATTTTTTACCCCGACCGGGACTCGAACCTAGGACTTATAATTACTAAGTCAAGGCGCTACCAACTACACACCACAGAAGGTATAAAAGGAATCCAACCTTATAGCTTATATCTGCTATACTTAGGGATGAACGCATTCTATCTGCATGCCACTATGTTCATATTACAGATTCCCCAACCTCACTCGTGGCTTCATTTTAGCATTTAATTCAATTCCCAATCTCATTCGGGTCATACAATAACCAAGCAAGCACATTACATATGTGAAAACATGAATCATTTTTTACCCCGACCGGGACTCGAACCTAGGACTTATAATTACTAAGTCAAGGCGCTACCAACTACACACCACAGAAGGTATAAAAGGAATCCAACCTTATAGCTTATATCTGCTATACTTAGGGATGAACGCATTCTATCTGAATGCCACTATGTTCATATTACAGATTCCCCAACCTAACTCGTGGCTTCATTTTAGCATTTAATTCAATTCCCAATCTCAATCGGGTCATACAATAACCAAGCAAGCACATTACATATGTGAAAACATGAATCATTTTTTTACCCCGACCGGGACTCGAACCTAGGACTTATAATTACTAAGCCAAGGCGCTACCAACTATACACCACAGAAGGTATAAAATGAATTGAATTAAATGCTAAAATGAAGCCACGAGTGAGGTTGGGGAATCTGTAATATGAACATAGTGGCATTCAGATAGAATGCGTTCATCCCTAAGTATAGCAGATATAAGCTATAAGGTTGGATTCCTATTATACCTTCTGTGGTGTGTAGTTGGTAGCGCCTTGACTTAGTAATTATAAGTCCTAGATTCGAGTCCCGGTCGGGGTAAAAAATGATTCATGTTTTCACATATGTAATGTGCTTGCTTGGATATATATATATATATATATATATATATATATATATATATATATATATATATATATATATTATCTTTATTTAAAAATTAAAATGCATTTAATTATTTTTGCTCTCTGATATATATATATATATATATATATATATATATATATATATATATATATATATATATATATATATATATATATATATATATATATATATATATCTGAGAGACAGAGAGTCAGAGAGAGAAAGTATCTCTTAGGAAACCTGGGCCTATAGACACTCATGGCTGCAATATAGCTTATTTTTCCCTAATTTTTTTTTATTGAATTCTATCACAAATATAGTGTTTATGGAATGTCAGCCTATATCCAATGACAATAATTATTATATTTTCTTATTTTCTCTTAAATATCATACGCTAAGTACTAATAAGTATTTACAGAGGTTAGGCCTACGTCCAAAGGTTACAAATTACTATCTTAAACAATCTCAGACTTAGTTCTCCTTAAGCCAGTTCATTGTGCCTGAAGTATAATTCTTATTCATTCTTACATTAATATATCAACCCTGAAATTATTCAATTCTTACATTTCACATCTTACCTACAAAAAAGTATACATGCATAGGAAATAGGTCTACTGTACATTCAAAAAGAACACATAGCTTATATAATCTTTACCAAAGTCGTTCATGCATCAGCGTATCTACACTGAATATTATCATTTTAGTCTAAAGTTTTACTACCATCAATACACCTAAATTAAAATTCTTTATAATTATAAATATTCCATCAATCAATCAATATTAAAATTCTAATTCAATTGTTATATTCCACTCTTTATCTCAGTTGGAGGAGGAACAGCAGGTTGTGTGTTAGCTTCCAGACTCTCAGAAGTCGCACACTGGAAGATCTTAGTTCTGGAAGCTGGAGGGCCACCGCCTCCTGAGAGCCGAGTGCCTGGACTGAGCAGACTCTTTTATTTTCCGAGTGCCACGACATGGCACTACAATTTGGCACCTCAGAGGCATGGTCTAAGGGCCTATAATAATAGAGTTAGTTCAACAGTTTTCTTTATTAATGTAATATGGGGGTTAATTTTTTATTTACGAAAAATAAATCTTTACTGAAATTAATATAAAGAATATATATACTAAGAGTGAGTTTCTGAACAACACAGAAAATATATAATCGATTTATTTTGCCATGAAATGGATCAATATAAAGGAAACAAAAATGATTTATCATAAAATAATAAGTTACTTTTCCTTAATTATAATATAAACAAAATGTATCTTTTTTTTTTAACTTTGCTTAATACTTTACATTTTCTTGTAAAATGAGATATAATGTTGAGGACGTTGTGTGAATATATATATATATATATATATATATATATATATATATATATATATATATATATATATATATATATATATATATATATATAAAATACAGTCACCGTGGCTCAAGCGGTAGCGTCCGCGACTTTAAGGCGTCAGGTCGAAGGTTCACGCCCCGTCACGGTCTGAGGTTAGAAAGGGCATGCACTCAGGGTAACGATAACATCTGCCAAAACAAGTTCTTCGCAACAAGGCAACCGTCCTAGCCCTTGGTAGAAAAGGGAGTCCGTGACGAAAAACCGGAACATACACACACACACACACACACACACACACACACACACATATATATATATATATATATATATATATATATATATATATATATATATATATATATATATATATATATATATATATATAACCAAATAAGCACATTACATATGTGAAAACATGCATCATTTTTTTTTTTACCCAGACCGCCTTGACTTAGTAATCATAAGTCGGGGTAAAAAAATTATTCATATATATATATATATATATATATATATATATATATATATATATATATATATATATATATATATACACATGTTCGTTCCGGTTTTACGTCACGGATTCCATTTTCAACCAAGGGCTAGGACGGTTGCCTTCTTGAGAAGGACTTGTTTTGGCAGATGTAATCGTTACCCTGAGTGCATGCCCTTGCTAACCTCAGACCGTGACGGGGCGCGAACCCTCGCCCTTACGCCTCAGAGTCGCGGACGCTATCATTTGAGCCACGGTGACTACATATATATATATATATATATATATATATATATATATATATATATATATATATATATATTCTGCCCCTGGAACTTGATTATTATTATTATCATTATTATTATTATTATTATTATTATTATTATTGATACTATTATTATTATTATTATTATTATTAATATTATTATTATTATAACCTTCAGAGTAGCCCTGTTCCCCACGGTCGCGTCATAGGAGGCTCATCCACAGTGAATGGGATGGTGTACGCCCGCGGCAGTCCCAGGGACTTTGACCACTGGGCCTCACTGGGAAATCCTGGTTGGGACTACCTCTCCGTCCTGCCTTACTTCAAGAAGTCTGAGAGATATCGGGGACCCAAGAGACCACATACAGGTCAGTCAACCTTTTGAAAATATTAATGTTAACAAAAGTTTTTCTTATTCTTCTTCTTTTCCTCTTATACTGATCTTTCTCTACCTTTTATTTTATGTTCATTTTTTTCCATATCTTTATCTTTTTCACGTTCTTCTTCTTCTTCTTCTTCTTATTATTATTATTATTATTATTATTATTATTATTATTATTATTATTATTATTATTCGTCGTGGTACTTATGTAGTAGTAAAATTTCTATTATCGCTTTTCCTCATTATACATAGAAGCTACAGTACACACACACACACACACACACACACACACACACACACACACAAAGCTTCGTAAGAAAACTTGTTTGCAGGATGTAAGGAAATACTTTTTCAGTGTAAGAGTAGTTGATAATTGGAATTGGCTAAGCGAGGAGGTAGTTAATGCTATCTCAATCCATAGTTTTAAGGACAGGTATGATAAGTATCACTAAGTATAGAATGGAACCGATCAGGAGACGGGAAGATACGAGCTTTGGGCTCTTTCCCGTAAACACAATTAGGTAATCACAATTAGGTAATCACACACACACACACACACACACACACACACACACACACACACACACACACACACACATATATATATATATATATATATATATATATATATATATATATATATATATATATATATATATATAAATATATATATATATATATATATATATATATATATATATATATATATATATATATATATATATATATATATATAAAGCACATACTAAATATAATATGAATACACGTACACCACTATAAATCTGACATTAATATTCAATAAACGCTTATACTTGGTACAACCCTCTGCTGTGTTCCACTGTACCACTACATATAGAAATATCTATAAATATTATCTAATTACAGTACAAAGACCTATCAAGTTCTTTCTCTCTTTCTAGCCATCTATCTATCTATCTATCTATCTATCTATCTATATATATATATATATATATATATATATATATATATATATATATATATATATATATATATATATATATATATATATATATATATATATATATATATATTCTTCGTCTACATCTTTTCCCACTTTTATGTGGGGATGTTTCTGGTCGGTGTTCTCCATATGTTCCTGTCCCATACCTCATCACCCAACAAACCTTTAGCTCTCAGGTCGTCATTGATGCAATCCATCCACCTACGCTTTGGTCTCCCCCTCCCTCTCCTATCCTGTATATCCATTTCCATCACCTTCCTCCCACCATACTGTTCATCCCCTCTAACGACATGACCATACCACCTTAGTCAACTTTCTTGTATCTTATCTGATATTTCTCTAACTTTTGAGGTACCTCTAATTACCTCGTTTCTGATCTTATCGCTTCTTGTCACCCCACACACCCATCTCAACATCCTCATCTCTACCACATCCAGCTTTTTCTCTTGTGTCTTCTTTATTGTCCATGCCTCTGCTCCATACATCATCGCAGGTCTCACAACTTAATCCCTATTCTCCTGTCGCACAGCACCCCAGACACTTTCATCCAGCTCTTCCATCCCGCTTGTATTCTGTGGGTTATTTCTGACTCTAGGTCACCATCCTCTGCTACTGTTGATCCCAAATACTTGAACATTTCAACACCTCCCCCTGCAAACTGACCTCCCCATCCTCATCATCTTTCAACCTCAAGTACTCTGTCTTCTTCCTGCTGATTCTCAGTCCTCTATCCTCCATCACTCTTCTCCACTCCTCAAGCTTCTCCTCCACTACCTCTCGTCTGTTGCTACACAGTGCAATGTCATCTGCAAAAAGCATACACCAAGGTGACTGATCTCTAATACCCTGGGTTACTACATCTATGATCAGATCAAATAGATATGGGCTCAAAGCAGACCTTTGATGCAGATCAACATTTACGGAGAGACTTTTCGTCAAGCCCACACTGCTCTTAACATTTACCTCTGCCTCCTCATAAGTTCAAAGACATGCCACGAAACTGGTGCCAGAAATACGTAATTTCAGTTATGATGAGAGGCTGAGGGAATTAGACTTACCATCACTCGAAGCTAGAAGATTGAGGGGGGATATGGTGACAGTCTTTAAATTCCTTCATGGTTATGATAGAGTGGATAGGGATCGATATTTTGATATGGCAGGCTCTAGAACTAGAGGTCATAGTTTGAAGCTTAGTAAGAAAACTTCTTTGCAGGATGTAAGGAAATACTTTTTCAGTGTAAGAGTAGTTGATAATTGGAATTCGCTATGCGAGGAGGTAGTTAATGCTATCTCAGTCAATAGTTTTAGGGACAGGTATGATAAGTATCACTAAGTACAAAATAGAACCGATCAGGAGACGGGAAGATACGAGCTTTGGGCTCTTTCCCGTAAGCCCAACTAGGTAACCACATATCTTGGATGATTCTTACATATTTATCGGGGACTTCCTTTTCTCTAATACACCTCCACACCTCTTGACGTGGTACTTGATCATATGCCTTTTCCAGGTCAATAAAGGCCATATGCAGTCCTCTCTGCTTCTCCCGATGTTTTTCCATTATTTGTCTCATGGCAAATATGGCATCCAATGTCCCTTTTATATATATATATATTATATATATATATATATATATATATATATATATATATATATATATATATATTCCCTTAAATATACAGTATTTCATATCAGAAAAGACTAGTTAACTGCAGTAAGGGTAACCACTGTCTACAGTCCTTTAGTATGGCAAGTTAGTACGTAGGGTGAGTGGCATGTAGGTTATGTGAGTCCCTTAAAAACTGTTTTCTTTACAGAGAGATTTCACGGTCGAAGGGGGCCAATACCTGTGACTCCAGAGAGTCCTGGTTTCTTCACCAGAGTTTTCTTACAAGCTGGAAGATACCTGGGTTTTAAACTGATTGATCCAAATGGACCTGATCTCATGGGTAAGATGAACGTACCTCGAAAATTTATAAATTATAGCAGCTTATATAACTTATAAATATCTGAATATCTGAATGCAACGAATTCTCTCAAGAATGATATACATTATCCTTGTTTCTTGAGAAGAAAGCTGTATGTAGTACTGTCTTTACCTATTCTAGAATTAAGAAATGTTTTGATACTTAAATTTATAATATATAGCTTATAAGATTAGTTTCGATAAAACGCGTGGTGTCCAGACTTGCAAACTCTCTTTAAGATACAGTCAACGTTTTTCAAAAACCAGTATAATAATCACAGTAAAAATTAAATCATTCATATTACAGATAAACGTCAAGAAAACAAGAATACAACTACAAAAATAAATTTATACATTAAGCAATTAATTCAGTACATACAGCATGAGACTTATATTATATGATATCAAATAAATAATAAGTTAAATTAATTTTTCTCTCTTCTAGGCTTTGCTGGGCCAGATTATACAATATACAGAGGAGAGAGGTGGGGTCCCGTCAGAGCTTACCTGGAACCAGCGGCCAAGAGACCTAATCTGCATATTTTACATAGTGCTCACGTTTTAAGGGTATGTTTCATAATTAATAATAATATTGATAATAATAATAATAATAATAATAATAATAATAATAATAATATTATTATTATTATTATTATTATCATTACATTTATTATTATTATTATTATTATTATTATTATTATTATTATTGCTATCATCAGTATACATACATATATGTATCCATATACATAAACACGCACTTATACACACACACACATTTATATATATAACAACATTCTTATTATAATTTTGCTGTTGTTGTTATTATTATTATTATTATTATTATTATTATTATTATTATTATTATTATTACTATTATTATTATTATTATTATTGGGGGGCGCCGTAGCAAAAATTGTTAAGTCCTTGAGTTGGGAGGTGACGGCCCTGAGCTTGAGCCAACAATTAGTGTGATAAGAAGAG
>JAXCGZ010005707.1:72500-107500 GCA_037179515.1 Halocaridina rubra | reverse complement strand
CAGCATAGTTTGCAAAGTTATGGAGAAACTACTAAGGAAACATATCTCTCCTCACTTGGAATCCTTCAACTTTTTGTCAGTGAGGCAACATGGCTTCAGAGAAGGTAGATCAACAGTAACAAACTTATTAGAATTTTATGATGAGGTAAGTCGAATCTTAAAGGAAAGAGAGGGCTGGGCAGATTGCATATTCCTAGACTTCCAGAAAGCGTTTGACACTGTTCCACATGGGAGATTTATTAGGAAGCTGCAAGCAATGGCTAGAATAGGTGGAAATGTTTTGGAATGGATAAAAACTTACTTAGAAGGAAGGGGACAGAGGGTTAGAGTAAGACACTCAGTGTCTGAATGGAGAAGAGTTAGTAGTGGAGTTCCACAGGGTTCAGTTTTAGGGCCACTTTTGTTCCTTGTATATGTAAATGACCTACCAGAGTCTGTAAATTCATTCATGAATATGTTTGCAGATGATGCAAAGATTGTGAAGAAAGTAAAAAACGAGAACAATGGTAGAGAACTTCAGGAGGATCTAAATAATCCGCATGAGTGGTCAGAAAAGTGGCTAATGAAATTCAATACTTCAAAATGTAAGGTAATGAGAATAGGTACAAGTGCAAGAAGGCCCAAGCTTGACTACTCGGTGGCTGGAGTACAACTTCAAGAGACAGAAAATGAGAGAGATCTAGGCGTAAACATACTGGCAGATTTGTCTCCAGAAATACATATAAATGGCATAGTAAGGGCAGCATATGCATTCTTATCAAATGTAAGGGTAGCCTTCAGGCACATGGACAAGGAAATGTTCAGAAATATTTATGTAACCTATGTGAGGCCAAAACTCGAATATGCAGCCCCCTTTTGGAATCCGCACTTGAAAAAGCACATAGCTAAGCTTGAAAAAGTTCAAAGACATGCCACGAAACTGGTGCCAGAAATACGCAATCTCAGTTATGATGAGAGGCTGAGGGAATTAGACTTACCATCACTCGAAGCTAGAAGAGTGAGGGGGGATATGGTGACAGTCTTTAAATTCCTTCATGGTTATGATAGAGTGGATAGGGATCGATATTTTGATATGGCTGGCTCTAGAACTAGAGGTCATAGTTTGAAGCTTGGTTAGAAAACTTCTTTGCAGGATGTAAGGAAATACTTTTTCAGTGTAAGAGTAGTTGATAATTGGAATTCGCTAAGCGAGGAGGTAGTTAATGCTATCTCAATCCATAGTTTTAAGGACAGGTATGATAAGTATCACTAAGTATAAAATGGAAGCGATCAGGAGACGGGAAGATACGAGCTTTGGGCTCTTTCCCGTAAACACAATTAGGTAATCACACGAGTATATATATAAGATAACAGCCATGTGCCGCTAAATGACCAATCGCATATACATAATTCATTATAGGGTAAATAAAAAAATCCTCATCGCCAGTCAGGTTTTTGCTGTGAAAGTATTATTATTATTATTATTATTGTTAATACTATTATTATTATTATTATGATGATGATGATGATGATGATGATGATGATGATGAACGGATTTTCAGATAAAGTATAAAAAGAATGAATTTCAATTTTTAATAAAATAGGCCCATTTGCGACCCCTTTGGGAGACTTCGGCCATGCCTGGGTTAGTTTCAATGAGAGTGAACCAAATTGGCCAGACATCCAGCTCCTCATGGTTTCTTCAGGTCTACCTCAAGAGGGTATTTTAGCTGCAGTGGCCATTGGACTTGATCAGAGGGTAAGAATTCAGCCTAATAAAACGTGTTCCTCAACTAAATAATATATTTATGCTATCCCAGGATTTGCCTTGAGCAAAAATTTAATCAATAATTGAATCTCTGCACGTTTTTTAATCAAACTATTTTTTTTTTTACGTTCCTCTTGACTTAATCCGAAAATAAGCCTCCAACCAAATATTATATTGATTATTTCCCAGGACTTAATCAGAGAGAAGGAATCCAATTACTGTAAATATAATCTTTACTTAATCTATGGGCTAGTACAGTGGTAATGCGCTGGCCTCGCATTCGCGAGGCCGACAGATCAGTTCCCGCTCAGGACCGAGAGTTTAAGCTGTTTACTGGGAAGGTTACTTGCTGTGGATGGGCACCACAGTGAGGGGGTTGGGGCTTGCCTCGGCTGACGTTCTGAGGAGCATCTCCGATGGATATCGGAACTGAAACACCGGCCAACTTTAACTTTAACTAATCTTCATCAAAGGGTATTATGTCAGTTAAATTTTATTATTAAGGTCTCAGAGGTAAAAGGGTATAAAAAATAGTAATTATGAATCAGTACTCTAAGACAATGTAAAGGAATTATATATTTCTCTTATGAATTATTAAATAAAAAAAATTTATGTACGTAAACAAAAAATAAAAAATCTATGTTTATGTAAATAAAGAATAAAAAAAAATATGTAAGTAAATATAAAACTATGTTAGAAAATCTTATTATCAAATGAAAATAATTTCCTAGTCTGAAATACGTGATATGCAAATCATATGGTTATATGAACAAGTATAGATATTAGACATGTAAAGTTTATCTCCCCCCCTAAAACAACGAGAAGGAACTTAATATGTAATCCACATATATGTAGTATATGAAGCATAGTACGCAATTTTATAGAAACATATAGCACAGTATTATACCAGCTCACGATAGCCTATTCATCTGTAAGTCTCATACTTTTTCATTATGCTTACCAGAAATTTGATGGTACTGCAATATCTACACAGAAAATTAGACACTGAATATTTACCCATTAAAATACATCTTCTCTTAACAGAAATACCATCAATATTTTGCGGGCTTGGCAGGACGACAAACGATGACAATGATGCCTTACCTTGCGCGCCCCAAAAGTCGCGGGGCAATTTACCTTAGATCAAAGAGGCCACTTGATCGTCAAGTTATTGATCCAAAATACCTCAGTCATCCAGATGATATTGCTGCCTTCCTTAAAGGTCAATAAATACTGAACCCATTCGAAGAAGTTTGTGTCTTATGTGGAATCATTCATTACCATATGCTGTAGAGTATAAAATGTTTCATCATTTAATATATGAGAGAAACTTGTTAGAGTACCAAAACTTTATACAGGTACTTTGAAGTAAGTGCTAGTATCTTCTTATATTCCAAATTAATCTATGGTCACACTGCTCTACTTTCTTTCACTTAGTGTCACTTTTGTAGTGAGTATATTCTCTTTTTTCTGCCTAAATTCCAAGTTTGTTGCAGTTAAGAGGCAACTTACTTCAACTCAAACATTAGAATTTTGTTACTTGATATAAGTTTAGTAATGCATTTACAAAATTCACTTTTATTTACAAATACTGAACTCATTTCAATTACCAACATTTAGTTAGCGAGGTATATACTATTCCCAGGCATTGGATTGGCAATGAATATTAGCAGAACATCCCCATTTGTCAAGAATCTGGGAACAAGATTCCACGCAAGAGTAAGAAGCTATATCTGTTTTCACTGGTTAAAAACACACTTTAAGCAATCTTAATTCATCCTAACTTTATATTTCTAAACGCAGCCATTTATTAAACTTTATATAATGGTTAATATTCCTTTCTTTACACTTGGTCCCCATGAACCTACATTTTCATCCTCTCCTACCTTTCAGCCTCTAGACGACTGCAAGGACAGAGCACTTGGTAGCAGGGAATACTGGGTGTGTTACATCCAGCACATGGCCTCCACATTTTATCATTTTGCAGGTTCTTGTAAGATGGGACCTGCAACTGATCCAAAGAGTGTCGTGGACGAGGAGCTTAAGTAAGTTGTACAATGTACTATATTGATTCATTAGATGCTCACTCTCTATTTTATTAGACGAGGGTAGATTCCTTACTACAACTTTGCATGGTCCCATAAAAGTTCTTAGCATGTAAAGAGGATGATTGTTGTGTATGCAATTCTTGGCCCACATTACTCTGATTTCTTAAAAAGTTCTGCATCTGCAAACATAAATAGACACAGAGAATAAATACTTCCATAACAGCCAAGCATATATTACACAGGTAAGTATGGTATGCAAGAGAACATGCCAGCTAATATTGGATATAGTTACTTTGTGGAAGCTTCTAAGAATTCAGAGAAGATTAATGGGTCTCTGCAAATATCATGGTAATAATCAGGAAAACTAACTCATAATAAAATATGCCTGACCACAGTACCAAATATCTTAAGAACTCTGTGCTACAAAGATAATAACTCGGTATATAGTAAAATACAACTAAATCACACAAAGTGCATTCCTGGATTTACATTTAACTTTTCAAAAGAATGAAGGAGTACTGTAAGACACCTGAAGAATACTGTATCTCCAGTGGTTTGCTCTATATCAAAAAGTACATATAACCTTGATATTGATAAGTTATGACAATAGATCTCTGAAGTGTATATAAATATAATTACGGGAGTATTTTCAAAACCTACAGTACACATATTTAAACATCCAGTCTCTCCTGATCACAGTAATGGCCATTGAATCATGATCTGATAGAATATATGGAGTATGGTATATAAATTTCACATAAGAATATTTCATAGATTCATCAGAACATTGTTGTTCTCATTTGCCGTTTTATGTGTCCTTACTAATCCTCATGCAAGTGAGTGGGGACAAAGACAGGTCATAGCTGGAGAATTATTGTTGATGCCCTCCTTAACGCACCCTGGTGGGCTCAAATAATGGCCTGTCACTTCCTGATTCGAGTGCTGTAAGCATTGTGCTACCTTGACCCCAGATACTATTACCTGTAATTACAATTGCTCTTCCATTCTATGTCATATTTAATGCACATTCAAATGAGGGCAGACACAGGAGAAAAAATATAAATGCCTGGCAAACCTACAAAAGAGCAAGAAATGACTACCTAAGTAAAAGGAGAGAGACTATGAGAGGGACATCACCAGGAAGGCTAAAGAAAATCCCAAGCTTTTCCACAGCTTTATCAGAGGAAAACTGAAGGTAAAAGAACAGGTTTTAAGGCTAAAGAGAGCGGATGGAAGCATCTCTGAGACGGATGAAGAGATCTGCAAAGAATTGAACAATGAGCTTCAGTCAGTATTTACAGTAGAAAATACCCCACCCCCTCAGATTGCAGTGATAGAAGCTCAAGGGCCAGTATTAGAGAACATCGACCTTACAGCCACAGAGGTATGCAAAGCGCTGATGGATTTAGACGTTCATAAAGCTACAGGTCCTGATGACATATCCCCTCATGTGCTTAAAAAATGCGCAAACACAATATCAGTGGCACTAAGTATCATATTTAAGGAGTCACTGGAGTCGGGGGAGATTCCAAGATGCTGGAAACAAGCAAATGTGATACCTATCTTCAAAAAGGGAAGGAGGGATACGGCTCTGAACTATAGACCAGTTTCCTTGACCAGCATAGTTTGCAAAGTTATGGAGAAACGACTAAGGAAACATATCTCTCTTCACTTGGAATCCTTCAACTTTTTGTCAGTGAGGCAACATGGCTTCAGAGAAGGTAGATCAACAGTAACAAACTTATTAGAATTTTATGATGAGGTAAGCCAAATCTTACAGGAGAGAGAGGGCTGGGCAGATTGCATATTCCTAGACTTCCAGAAAGCGTTTGACACTGTTCCACATGGGAGACTTATTAGGAAGCTGCAATCAATGGCTAGAATAGGTGGAAATGTTTTGGAATGGATAAAAACTTACTTAGAAGGAAGGGAACAGAGGGTTAGAGTAAGACACTCAGTGTCTGAATGGAGAAGAGTTAGTAGTGGAGTTCCACAGGGTTCAGTTTTAGGGCCACTTTTGTTCCTTGTATATGTAAATGACCTACCAGAGTCTGTAAATTCATTCATGAATATGTTTGCAGATGATGCAAAGATTGTGAAGAAAGTAAAAAACGAGAACAATGGTAGAGAACTTCAGGAGGATCTAAATAATCCGCATGAGTGGTCAGAAAAGTGGCTAATGAAATTCAATACTTCAAAATGTAAGGTAATGAGAATAGGTACAAGTGCAAGAAGGCCCAAGCTTGACTACTCGGTGGCTGGAGTACAACTTCAAGAGACAGAAAATGAGAGAGATCTAGGAGTAAACATACTGGCAGATTTGTCTCCAGAAATACATATAAATGGCATAGTAAGGGCAGCATATGCATTCTTATCAAATGTAAGGGTAGCCTTCAGGCACATGGACAAGGAAATGTTCAGAAATATTTATGTAACCTATGTGAGGCCAAAACTCGAATATGCAGCCCCCTTTTGGAATCCGCACTTGAAAAAGCACATAGCTAAGCTTGAAAAAGTTCAAAGACATGCCACGAAACTGGTGCCAGAAATACGCAATCTCAGTTATGATGAGAGGCTGAGGGAATTAGACTTACCATCACTCGAAGCTAGAAGAGTGAGGGGGGGATATGGTGACAGTCTTTAAATTCCTTCATGGTTATGATAGAGTGGATAGGGATCGATATTTTGATATGGCTGGCTCTAGAACTAGAGGTCATAGTTTGAAGCTTCGTAAAAAAACTTCTTTGCAGGATGTAAGGAAATACTTTTTCAGTGTAAGAGTAGTTGATAATTGGAATTGGCTAAGCGAGGAGGTAGTTAATGCTATCTCAATCCATAGTTTTAAGGACAGGTATGATAAGTATCACTAAGTATAAAATGGAACCGATGAGGAGACGGGAAGATACGAGCTTTGGGCTCTTTCCCGTAAACAAAATTAGGTAATCACACATGTTGAAGTTGGCGAATGGGACCAGGTGCCCTTACTAATGCCTCACAGTAGAATCTTGTCATTTCTCGAGTTGAGTACTCCAACTGCTGAGTTATTGTGGCACAATAAAAAAAAAATATTACATATATATATATATATATATATATATATATATATATATATATATATATATATATATATATATATATATATATATATATATACTACTACCATCGCTGCTCTGATTAGTTGGTGAGTTGCATTCCTCCCCCACTGCCGAGGCAGCGTAACACTCGCCAAGCGCCCCCATCTCACAGGTACTGTGTGGGATTTTGTAGCTCACGGATTGGTCGGTGCAGCGACTGCTTCTTCCCATCTACCTCCAGACTCTGGAACTCTCTTTCTCCTTCTGTCTTTTTTTATTCTTATGACCTTTCATCCTTCAAAAAGCAGATCTATCGTCATCTCAGAGCTTAGTCCTCCTTATCTCTGGGTCCTCTATTCTTAGACTTTTTTCTGTCTGTTGCTTTCCTTTGTGTGACATTACCTCATCTCTGCCTTATCCTCAACCTTTTTCTTTTCCTTCGTCTTGGTATTTTCTCGTGCCCGGGCCTTTATTGATGAAGGCAGTTTCTGCCTGTTCCGGTGTCACACTCATAAAAATATATATATATATATATATATATATATATATATATATATATATATATATATATATATATAATATATATATATATATATATATATATATATATACAGTGTTCCCCCGGTTATTCGCGTTTCTTGGTTCGCGTTCTCACTGTATTGCGTTTTTTTTTTTTTTTTTTTGGCAAAAAAATAAAAAATAAAATAATTTTTTTTAGATTATCGTGAGACCAGGATGGGCCAAAAATGATAAAATAAAACAGACTTTATCAGGTTGTAAAGAGAAACAGAGATGGAGAGTGTAATGACCTGTCAGATGTGAAGGGATTATAAAAGATGTGTAATGAATATCCAGCTCTCTGCTGGGTTTTAATATACCTCTGCATAACTTTCATGATGTCTATTCCAATAATTCTGCTTAGATCTTATTCTTATTCTTATTATTATTATTATCATTGGCAACAATAATTTTCCTTTGATGATGATTGTGGAGATTATTATCATCATCATTATTATTATTATTAAGGGCTCATTATTGTTTGTACATCTGTTGGTTTATTTACTTTTAATAACTGTAGAGTGCCCCTCCCTAGTTGGCTAGGACAAAGAGAGTGTGGGGGGTTGGGTAGAATAGAATGTTGGAGAGAGAGAGAGAGAATCTTTAAGGAACTCTTGTTCATTCAACCAAAACTACATTATTTATAGTAAAAATAATGGTTTAATTACGAATTCGTAGTAATAATGATAATAATAATAATAATAATAATGATAATAATAATAATAATCTCCCCAATCATCATCAAAGGAAAATTATTGTTGCCAATAATAATAATAATAATAATAATAATAATAATAAGATCTAAGGAGAATTTTTAGAATAGACATCATGAAAGTAATGCAGAGGTATAGTAAACCCAGCAGAGAGCTGGATATTCATTACACATCTTTTATAATCCCTTCACATCTGACAGGTCATTACACTCTCCATCTCTGTTTCTCTTTACAGCCTGATAAAGGCCGTTATATTTTATCATTTTTGGCCTGTCCTGATGTCATAATCATCTTTAAAAAAAAAAAAAAAAAAAAAAAAATTAAGGGCTGATCCTACTTTGCGGTTTTCCTGGTTCGCGCCGGGTCCCGGAACCGAACTACCGCGATAAGGGGGGGAACACTGTATATATGTATATATATATATATATATATATATATATATATATATATATATATATATATATATATATATATATATATATATATAATATATATAAATATATATATATATATATATATATATATATATATAATATATATAAATATATATATATTTTGATATCTTAGGATATTTATTTAATCTAATTAGCTTTTCTTTCTTTCAATCAGAGTTCGAGGAGTGTATGGCGTTCGCGTGATTGATGCATCCGTAATGCCGACTGTTGTGTCAGCCAACCTCATGGCATCAACGATAATGATTGCCGAAAAAGCAGCTGATAAAATAAAAGAGAAGTTGGCAAATCAAGCCAGATCGGCTGATTATGTTTTGTACAACTGGTTAGACTCGCAAAGTGTGGACGATCTATTTGAAGAAAATCTAGCTGAACTTCAAGTAGAAGTTTCTCAGTTCGTTCAAGAATATCCTACTGAAAATTATTCAAGATAGAAAAACAAACTGGGCTTAAATATATGAAAAGTACTAAAAACTACCATAAGCATAACATGTCCCTTTACAGACATCTTGAAGTTATAGATGTACAGTATATAAAAATATCTAGACTATCTAATGGTAATCCAGTACTGCATATGTTTGTTTCTGACATTCAGTCACAAGATGCAATATTACTTCTTATCTATTTAAGAGATCTCTCCTTTAAAATATTCCCCTTTTGGGAAGCTCTTTAATGTTACATACACGTACAAGTGAAGCTCAAAAACAAGCCCCTTATGCCATTAACGAATTCTGTAAATACAGTACCCAAAGTGGCTGTGTCTTGGACGTAGGTCTACCCTTTGGAGCTGCAAAGTAGAAGAGGAAACCAAGCAACTCAAAATACGGGAAGCAAGAGGCCAAACTTCCTTACCCAAACCCTTCCCCTCACAGGGTACAAGAATCTGGAAAGGCTTTGATCACCTGGGTGATTGTCTCATCTCTTAACACCACATAATTTTTCCTACACAAAGAACTGATTCTCCAACGGTCACATCTCAAGAACTTATTCTTGCCGGAGACACTATGAGCAACCCAGGACACACATCGTGGAAGACTGCATCGCATACAACCAAACAAGCCACCAACATAACATACACTCCCTGAGAGCTCTGTGGGAAAGCCCAAGATCATTAGTGGCTTTCCTTAGGGACTTGGAGCTCTCCGGCCAGGCACCTTAGGACACAACAATAACTGTAAATACAGTAGCAAAATCTACAGCAAAAATAGTAGCATAAAATACAGTATATTAATTTCCGTTTACATAACTACCATTATTTTTTTCTCTATTTACTTTTGTAGTTTAAAATTTAATTAATGTCATATGCTTTATTACTTTGTACAATTGTAGGCTCAACATCTCTTTTTAAATTAATTGTTATGTATCTTGTGAAACTAATACTACTCAATAAATGACATTATTATTCTTTACATTAAATAAGTATTCTTACAGACGAGTCCTGGATGAAGGCTGCTAAGGCACCTGTGCTTCCAGCTCTATACTGCTCTCTCTGTGACTATGGTCTGTCTTGTGGCAGAACTGAATGTCTGCTCTGTGGTTAAATTTCCTCTCTTGATTCGCCCAAGCACGATCCAATTTAATTTCAAAGTCGTAAACAGATATTGCTCCAACAACCGATTCTGGTAGACTGCTCCATACATCAACAACTCTATCACAAAAGGAATACTTCCTCAAGTTCAGTCGTGGCCTTTGTTTGAATACCTTTTTGCTATGTCCTCTTGTTGCTGATTCAAGCATGATGAAAAGGTCATTACACACCTCCTTGTCATATATTCCACTCATAATTTTAAACATTTCAATCATGTCTCCTCTTGTCCTCCGGTAGGCTAAGGTGTGAAGTTGTAACCTTCTCAGTCTTTCCTCGTATGGAAGGTCTCTCAGTGTGGGTATCAACTTGGTGGCTGTTCGCTGTACATTTTCTATCGCCTCTACATCCTGAACTTTATATGGGGACATACCAGAGCTGTATACAGAGGCTTGAAAGTTTCCTCGTTCAGTGCACAAAACACTCTCCGTATGTTGCTTTGTTGATTTTTTCAGCTATATGTTCAGAAAAATTTAGTACACTGTCAATTACCACTCACAAATCTTTTTCAGAAGACGCTTCTTTCAGTTCCTCTTCCATTTTGTAAATTCTTTTTCCAGCTTTTGTTTTTCCTATTCTCATCTGAATACATTTTCCCCGATGAAATTTAAGTAACCATGTATCAGAGCACCGTTTAGCTGCATCTAAATTGTCTTGCATTTTATTACAATCTTCCATATCAACTATTTTTCTGAAAATTTTCAAATCATCCTCATAAAGATACACTTCTCCATTTTCTATAACCTCTGGCAAGTCATTTATAAATATCACAAACAGCAATGGACCCAACACCGATCATTGTGGAACGCCGCTGATTACATCACTCCAGGTTGAGGCTTCTCTGCTGACGATCACATGCTGCTGTCTGATAGTCAGGAGGGACCTGATCCATTCATATATGTCTCCTTTTAAGTTGTATCCCTCTATTTTCTCACGCAAGCGGCGATTTGGGACGGTGTCAAATGCTTTCCTGAAGTCACAATATGCGACATCTACAGCCCCTCCCTCATCTAGAGTATTAACCCAGCTGTCCATAACTCGGATTAACTGTAGCACCGTTGATCTCCCAGTTATGAATCCAAATTGTTTGTTACTGAATAATTTATTTTCCTGCATGTGTTTCATTATATATTTCCGTACCATGGATTCCATTATCTTGCAGGCTATACTTGTTATGCTTACTGGTCTATAGTTGACTGGGTCACTGAAGTCTCCTTTTTTATATATTGCTGTGATGTTGGCTCTCTTCCAGTCTTGGGAGATTCTGTGCATCTTTAAAGAAAGACCAAAAATCATCTTTAATGGATCCAAAATTTCCTCTACTACCTCTTTCAAAACTCTGGGATGTAAACCATCAGGTCCTGGTGACTTGTTCTTTTTCAACTTATCTATTATAGTTTTTAATTCTTTCCTTGTTATTTCTATAGTGTTTAATTCTGGGACTTGTTTCCTCTGTACTTTTGGAATGTCACCTTCAGGTTCCCTCGTAAACACACTGCCGAAGAATTCTGCCAGTACTTCTGCCTTTTCCTTATTGTCACTAGTTTTATCCTTTTTATCTTCACTTGTGGACAGATCAGATATCCTTGATTTTGTCTTTATCATTGTCTGGACATACTTCCAGAAAATCTTTGAATTATCTAATATTTTTTGCTATTAGTTTTTCTTTATTTTTCAACTGCTTCCTTGTCTCACTTCTCACTTGGTTACTAGTTCTCTTGTAGTCTGTAAATATCTCTTCATACATTCTGTTAATCTCTTGATTTTCCCTTTTCATTTTCTTTAACTTTTTTATCTAAAATATAATTTTGGAATGTATGGATTATATCCTAAATAGCACAAAGTCTGCAAAAAATATACTTTCATATTTCAAATAATCCATAACATCTACTTTTGACAATGCCTGACTTTTTTACCTTTTCTTGTAAAAGTTACGAATTAATATTACCTTTTTATACAACACTGAATAAAAATATTATTTGTTCAAATGTTAAGGCAGAAAATGGACAAAAACATCAATTAGGGAATAAGCACATAATAATTTTGACCACTATATTCCACAATCATTTTCACATATTAATGTTATTTTTATTCGTGTAACAACTGAAGAAGAGAACTTTAATTCTGGATTGTCCAACTGTCTGTATTTAGTAATCCTGTGCTCCATCAAATGTTATTTCTTTACTTTAGTTCAGCATTTTTTCCTTCATTCCCAAAACATACTTCTCCAGTTATACATTACATCAAGTACAAATATACGCAGCAACATTTCTTGCCAATTCACTGTAATTCATTTTTCCATGAGTTAGCAATCTATAAATTATTTGCTAAATAACTCTCTTCAAGGTTTCTTCCCAATTGCTACCATGTTAGGCAAGCCTAAAACTAAGTTACAAAGAACAGCAAGAGAATGATGAGCTAACCATCAATAAATTTCATACTAATTGTTGTATGAAGTCACAAAGTAAATGATAGGATACACCATATATAAATTCAAAAAAAGTAATGGTCTGATAAAACAATATTGTATTGTAATATTCATTAACTAAATACTGTATTTACAAGCATGAAAATAATAATCCACTGTATTCATAATCCTCTATATGCTGTATATATTTTCTTTTCACTACGTGCGGTCTATGTTTTTGACAGCTCTCTTCCACATAGCCTGGTCATATACATCGTCCTCTAACTGCTGTTTTCTTTGAAATCCTTCCTCTCCGTTTCCTACTCCGAACCTCCATCTTCATCATCTTTCTCCTTACATGTCTTATTTCTTCTAAACTCATGACTGTACCTATGCAAGTTTCTTTTCCATACCCTCTTCAATATCTCCACAATGTCCATGGTTTCTCTTGTTTTATTCCAAATCTCATCCATACTTGTCCCTAAATACATTAATTTGAACCTTTTCATCTCCACTACATTCATCTTCTGTACTTTCCGCGCTGACTGTTTCTGCTCCATGAATCACTGCTGGCCTTACTACAATGTATGAGTATTATTCCCTCAATACTTATATTGATTCTGTGATCAAACAGAGCCCCCCGTCATATTTCTCAAGCCTTTCCCAACTGCCTAAATACCAAATGTCGAACTCTCAATCTTTGATGAACCTCAGGTATTCCGTCTTCTTTCTATACACCTAAAGTTTTAAATTTACTACCTCTCTTCTCGTGCAACATAGCACAATTCCAGCAGCAAATGGTGTGGACCAGGGGATGTTATCTTACCCATACTTTATCCAGTAGTAGTGCACCTACTTGACACTATAGATCTTCCTTCTCAGATTTGGAAAGCATGTATCAAATTCTGACGATTGATTTGGGCCAATTATACGAAGTAAAGGAGGACAAGTTCTATTAGTCACTCCTATTACATAATCACGAACATCCAATATACAATTTACCACTTTAATATATATCCTCATGACATTTTTTTTTTTTTTTATGATTGTGACACCAGGACGGGCAAAAAAATAAAAAAATAATAAAATAAAACAGCCCTCATCGGGCCTGGCATAATTCTGCCAAAGAATTGGGAAAATACTACTGAAAATGAAACTTAATAATTAGCTACACATTTACATTCCAGGCCAGTCACTTTAGACATGATAAGGCGAATTTCATTTCAACTAAATAAATTAAGGGAATGAAGCATGTACAAAACAGAGAGAAATTTGAGCATATAAGAAGAGAATAAAAGCGATGGGCATACCTTACACTCTCTCTTCAAAAAAATATTTTGCAGTTCAGAATATTATTGAATATATTGTACATAAACTTGAGTTGAAGACTACAAAACACTAACTCATGATTTTATTTGTCTCTTCATAATCTTGAAGAAAATGAAAAAATCATAAGGAATACAATGAAAATTCAGACACAAAATATACGTTAAAAGCATATTCACTAAAATTAATAAGGATATAATAAAAAATCATCTTAAAATATTGTCTATTTACATAAATATTTATCTACATGATGACAACATGATTCTCTAAATGGAAATGTTACTTTACATGCACTGTGAAAATCGAAGAATCTTTCTCTGCTATCTGTATACAATTCACATATTTCACTTCATAGTACCTGTGAAGAATTATATGGATAAACTTTACATCTAACTACAACCAACAAGAACCATTTACCGAAGAATAAAAATTTGTGTGTAGTTAAAGTAGTCTAAAAAGCAAACATTTTTCTGTTTAAATATCCAACATCTCGAGTTTTAGAGGGCAGCGACACCAGCAGAGAGCAAGACTGATAAGCCCATGACCATGTATCCACTTTTGTACAGTGTTCGAAGTGTGAAGCCATAACCAAGGTCCCACACCTGTAGAGACACAAAGAATCCAGATATAGCTGACATTGACAGATTAGTCTACACAGTATGTTTTTTTTTTTTTTGTTACTATTAGTCCCCATTTGAGAGTGGACACAGATGCACTGAAGTTGGGAAATTAAGGCCATATGCCTTGCAATCGTCCTGCCAAGGGTTCAAACGTGGGTCTGTCACCTCCCAAGTTAAGTGCTCTACTAGCTCTATCGATTACTGAGAATTATAATGAATACATACCTTCTCAAAATAGGAATACTAGATAACTAAATAAAATATAATAACAAATTAATAAATATAAACAAGATAGAGCTGTCAGAAAACCAGACTGTTGATAAGTACTAGCAATCATAATACTGTACATATATCAATCTAATAACCTAGATATTATTACTATGTATCAAAATACATGCATAACTCCTCAACTTACTAGAAGAAAAACAAGAATACTTAAGACAGATGAAGACTTTTAAGAATACCCTTAAGTACTTACCAAATGTCTGACACCATTGGCTAAATGGTACATGAATGGGAGGGCCAGCAGGAATTTTGCTCCAAATATGATGCCACTACCAAAATGCATCGACTGAATAAGGTCCAAGTAAAATGGATATGAATTGGGAAGTGCCAACATTCCTGTCCAGAGAAGAAAAAACAGTGGTTTAAGAAAAATCGAGATTAAAGTAAAAATCAAACAAATTTAAAATTTCTATACACCAAATTAGTTTTATAAATAACGGATCACTGTGAAACGAGAATATATAAGCTCTTGAGTCCTCGATATAATTGTACATTTTAAATATTTGAGAATATTATATATATATCAAACAGCTCTTTAAACACAAGACGTACAGTACATACCAGACGATCAATTATCATATTCATAAAAGTCCATATATATTCACTGTTCTGCAATGATGTAACTAACTTGCAATTCAGAGAAGGAAAAAGTGTGCAAAGAGATTAAGTACAGAAACATAAAGACCAATACACTATTTGGAGAGGTATTTCATGCACTAATTATCACTATGTAAATAAAAATAAATTACTCAATAACACTGCATACAATTTTTAATAGAACGAATGATACTAACCAATGCTAAAACCAGAGAGAATAGCAGAGAGAGCTACTCCTGTTGCTCTGTGAGACAGTGACAACATAGAAGTTATCTGTGGCTTGTAGATTGTCATGTGAGGGGACACCGGACGACGTAAACGCTTGTTCTTTGCCCAGAAGTCTTCAGCTGACTGAGCCTTCAGCGCACATGCAGGAGTAGAGGTTGTGACTGCTCTCGTCCTATAAATAAAGAAGAGAAAACATGACGAAAAATCTACTAAAAACCTTCGTAAATTCATGAAGGATTTTCGTAAAATTATTTCTGTAAATATAATAGGCGTCCTTTCACTCTAGCTATGAAAGGAAAACCATGAAAACTTATATAAAAAAAGTCAGCTGAATCAAAATCCATGATGTCAGGTAAGCAAGACAGAATGGAGGAGGATTCAGTGTCAAATATGTATTATTAACACAGGTACACTGAAACAGAATACAGTTTGCTTTGTATGAGACTAGGAATTCACTTAAGTATTATAATTATCCCTAGCGGTGGTATAATGAGCGTGGACTAATGAGGGTGGACTAACCTAGATAATCTCACTAAACCTAACCTGACCAAATTACATCTGAAAAAATAATATCAAGTATCACCTCATTTCTTAACTTGAGATGAACTATCATATATATCCTTACATAACCTGCCTGACCTAATATATTTCACAAGATCTCTCATCCATCTGGGATGAGTGTGCAAAAACACAGATTTACCTTAAAATTTGGTTGAATTTTGTTTTGAGAAAGTCTTATTCAACATAAAGTTATAAATATATAAATATATAATACACTCTGGTATCATCTCGGTTCTTTAATATGGATGAAACTTACCTACCATCACAAAATGATCTAATATAAATTTCAAATGATTTATAGCAAATATTTACAATTGCACCCATCTCAATTTGGAAGTGAAAATTATATTTTTCATGAGGCTTCTGATATGCTTTGAATATGACCTTGAATAATGTAGGAAAATGTATGCTAACCTAACCCAAGAAATAGCATTTTACGAACGGCTTTTTACATTCAAAACACACCAGAAACCATAGGAAAAATATAATTTTCACCCCAAAATTGAGACAAACGTTATTGTGCAAAATTTACCGATATTTTTCAGACTTCGGGGTGCGAAACTACAAAGTTACCTAAATTTGGGTTATTATCTCACAAAGGTTACGTCCAATTCTAATCATACAAACTTTCCTTCAAGTTGGGTAAAAAAATTATATATATATATATATATATATATATATATATATATATATATATATATATATATATATATATATATATATATATATATATATATATATATATATACCGGTTATATTAATTGCCAATATAAACATGCCAATATGAACAGATTACTCATTCACTAATGGACAAAATAATTAAGATCGGACTGAATATTCTTAAAATCTAATTTAGAGACAAATGACATAATTTTTGGAAATAATAAATTGGGTAATTACCATTGTGTAGCCAGTGGCCCTTGCAAGACGATAGGTCTCCCTTGGGTGCTGATACAACCTCTGCTTATAATCCTGTAATATTTACATCAGTTTGAGCTATAAGGCTATAAAGTATATCAACATCGATTAATCATTCACAAATATTTCATTATAGAAGATAAAATTAGGTAAACACATACCTGACTACAAGTGCCATAGTTCTTCGTACTCTATGCCTCCTTAGCTATACTACTATTTGGTACATAGAAACCACAAACTCTGATTGAACTAACATTCCTTTCAGTGGTGCCGCAAACTTTTTTCTTTCTATTCCATTTAAAAAGCACACTCTATTACCTTATTGTTATCTAAGCTGATTATTATTCCTGTGTAGTTAAAAATATTGATAAAATTGTCTTTGCTAGTGACGAAGTAAAGCAGAGTTGATTATTTCACGGTAGCGTCCGCGACTCTGAGGCGTCAGGTCGAGGGTTCGCGCCCCGTCACGGTCTGAGCTTAGCAAGGGCAGGCACTCAGCGTAAGGATTACATCTGCCAAAACAAGTCCTTCGCAAGAAGGCAACCGTCCTAGCCCTTGGTAGGAAAGGGAGTCCGTGACGTAAAACTGGAACAGCAATGTAATATCTCTTCATTACAAGATCGTCTATGGGTTCAGAAACTTGTGCCATACTTTTACTTTAATATTTTTGTCAATATAAATCTTTTGAAAACACGAACTCACTTAAAGGTCAAACGCCAATGACTGAATTTAATTATTGGACAATATATACAGTAATAATAATTCAACCGCGACCCCATATAGATAAGGAAAAAGCGAAGAAGAAGAAGAAGAAGAAGAAGAAGAAGACGAATTCATAAATATCGACGTAATAACACCTCAGTGAAAGAAATTGGAATATACGCACTTGAAAAAAAAGTATATTATGCAATAGTGTTTCTGAATATCAGAAAAGGATTGATTCAACATACATTTTTTGCTGTTTTTTATTATTAGCAATATTTAAGCACAATATAGACATTGGATACAATATATTTGTCAGTTTCATGCAGTCATAAAAAAAAAATAATAATAATAATAATAATAATAATAATAATAATAATAATAATAATAATAATTACAATAATAATAATAATAATAATAATAATAATAATAATAATAATAATAATAATAATAATAATGAGTGCAAAAATACGGAATGAGTGAATTCAATAATAATAATAATAATAATAATAATAATAATAATAATAATAATAAAAATAATAATAATATTAATAATAATAGCGAGTGAAAAAATTAGTACATTCACATGAAATATAAAGCTAACCTATATGAAAATTATATCACCCTCGCATCTTGAAATCTTATTGTTTATTCATTTATTTATATATTTGTTTATTTACGTATTTATTTGTCTACTTATTTCATCTCACCAAATAATTTCTTAATCCTTTGCATTAGTTTAGTTGATTAAGTTCATAACGGATAAAAAAAAATAAAGCATTTATCTGGACTCTTTTCTGACAGTCATTTTGCATCATGCATGCATTTTTAGTATATATTAGAAGAAGACATATTCATTAGTTTATTAAAAATAATTTTCTCAGAAATATGTTTCCGTGGAGATGCCTTAGAACGGCTCTCCTTTATTCTTTCATGGCCCACTCTTTTACGATCTTTCTCAACAATTTCCCGGTTGGGTTCTTTGGCAACTCATCTACAAATTTTACCCCACCTGCTAGCTGCTTATAAGGCGCTACTTTATCTTTTAGATACTCAATGACATCGCTTTCGGTGAGACTAGGTAGTTTCTTGACAACGTAAGCTCTCGGTTTCTCACCGAAGCGAGGATCATTTACGCCTATAACACCGACATCGGCTATTCCGGGATGTTGCAGAAGGTAATTCTCTAGCTCGGATGGTGACACCTGTAATGAGAGCATTGGTTTGTTATTGGGGAACAAGGTAGGTTTGTCAGGTGCGGGTATGATAATCAGATAAGCTGCAAAGGTTTGTGTTAGGATGGGCAGCCAGTGGTAAAGCTAAAAGCTGTAGAAAAATACCAACCTCTGAGAAGTGAGTGAGAATCAGTGACCCCATATAAATATGGGAAGAGGTGCAAACATGGAAGAAGAAGAAGAAGAAGAATATAATTTTGCACTTTATGCATTGCGTCCTAATTCATTATGTACCTTACCTGATTCCCTTTAACTTTAATCAGTTCCTTTATCCTATCAACGATGTAGAAATAGCCATCTTCGTCGTATTTAGCAACATCGCCTGTTTTTAACCATCCATCTTCGGAGAACAGCTCAGAAGTGGCTTCGGGACGATTGTGGTAGTCGAGAGGGAGCTATTGGAAGAAGAAGAAGAAGAAGAAGAAGAAGAAGAAGAAGAAGAAGAAGAAGAAGAAGAAGAAGAAGAAGAAGAAGAAGATTTATTAATATACCGAATTGGATTATTAACATTTTAACTCTGCATATCAGTGTTTAAACTTTATCATGATGGCATAACTCGCTTATATCAGCAGGGTGGCTAAAACTAAAAAAAAAAAAAAAAAAAACTGGGGTAGATCAGGACTCCTTGCAATTACCTAATAGGCATTACCTAATTGTGCTTACGGGAAAGAGCCATATGCTCCTAACTCCCCGTCTTCTGGTCGGTTCCATTTTTGTACTCAGTGATAAGCATCATATTTGTCCTTAAAACTATGACTTGACTTAGCATTAACTAACTTCATGCTTAGCGAATTATAGTCATCAACTACTGTTATACTAAACAAGTACATTTTTTTTTACATCTTGCAAAGAATTTTTCTTACGAAACTTCAAACTATGACATCTAGTTTTAGAACCAGTCATATCAATATAGCGATCCCTATCCACTCTACCAAAACCATGAAGGAATTTGAAAACCGTCACCATATTCCCTCTCATTCCTCTAGCGTCGAGTGACGGTAAGTCTGATTCCCTCAGCCTCTCCTCATAACTGAGATGACGTATTTTTGGCACCAGTTTCGTGGCATGTCTTTGAAGTTTTTCCAACTTATTTATGTGCTATTTCAGGTGTGGATTCCAAAAGGGGACTGCATATTCAAACTTTGGCCTCACATAAGTTACAAAACTATTTCTGAACAATTCCTTGTTCATTTGTCTGAAGGCTACCCTTACATTTGCTAAGAGAGCATATGCACTCCTTACTATGCCATTTATATGCATTTCCAGAGACAAATCTGCCAATATGTTTACTTCTTCTCCTGCTATTGAGTATTCAAGCTTAGGCCCTCTTACACTTGTACCCATTCCCATTATCTTACATTTAGAAGTAGTGAATCTCATAAGCCACCTCTCTGACCACTCATGCAGACTTCTTAGGTCTTCCTGAAGTTCTCTATCATTGTCCTCGTCTCTTACTTTCTTCACAACATTTGCATCATTTGCAAACATATTCCAGAATGAATTTACAGGCTCTGGTGGGTCATTTACATATACAAGCAACAAAAGTTGCCCTATAACTGAACCTATGGAGCCCCATTACTTCATCTTGAATAAATAAATAAATATATACATAAATAAAGGAATAAAGGAATTAGTAAATAAAAATGACCTACCACTGGAGACTTAATATACAATTCCCCTTCTTCTCCTCGGGGCAAGCTAACCCCCGTGCTGAGGTTCACAACCTTGGCTCTGGTATTGGGGAGTAGCGGACCACAGGAACCGAGTTTTTCCTTCCCTTTGATGGGAACAAGGTGTGTAGGCATCGTCTCGGTCATACCAAACACTGTTTGGAATAATAATAATAATAATAATAATAATAATAATAATAATAATAATAATAATAATAATAATAATAATAATAATAATAATAATAATAATAAGAAGAAGAAGAAGAAGAAGAAGAAGAAGAATTGTCAGCAGCTCTCTATCTGCCCTTCAAAAGTTTAAAGCCAGCTTACGCTCTTGGAAGAAGATTGGATGAGGAGCTTTTTCCTTGAAAGCCTGAGCCACCTCAGCTGGGCATGGGGCAGCCCCACACAAAGCCACGCGAATATGTTCCAGATCCTCAGCTTTAACCATAGGATTGGTCACCAAAAACTTTAATATCGGTGGCACTAAATGGATCACCCTCACCTGTGTATTGAGAGAGATTAATTATCCCTTGAAAAAGGATGGCCTTACAGCAAATGGGTATGAACTGTGTCTCTTTACCAGCAGCAGGCGATGTGAACGCTAATTTCCCACCCGTCTACTACAGACGCCACTGCATCTTAATTCACTTTATCTCTTCTTTCCTATTTCAGATCCATGATCACAACATGAATTTTGTGAATATTTTCCACGACATAATGTTATCATAAACACGTGCCTACACTGTTAACAGAAAGTCTTGATTTTAATGCTTGTTTAAGATACGAGGTAAAATAACTATGTAGACCCACCTTGTTTTCCATTTAAATATAAGTTTAGGAATATTCTTTCAAGAGTTAATGCAATTGCTAACATAATATTAATAAAAATATCTTTATATCCCTATATATACATGCCATCGCTTAATATAAGAGATAAGATGAAATATTAATCAACTTCAAGATAACATTATAGACCTATCTTATGTTTTTAATGAAATTCAAGAACCGAATTCAAGATGATGTTATAGGCCTACCTTATGTCTTTTGTGCAATTCAATGAAGGTTTCTGGGTCGAAGAGGGGTAAGGTGACAACTTTGGTGCCCATTAATAGACTGGATATTAATATGGTATATATTCCATAGGCGTGGAAAAATGGCATTAGGCCTATCACAGTGTCCTGATGGTTATCTGCAGAGAAACAACTTATTAAAAACAGAAACAACCTATTAAACACAGCTTTACTGATATTTTAATGCTTAATTCACTCATCAGGGGAGCAAGCCAACGTGTCTCGGTATTGGTCTCAAGACTGGATCTCTGGAAAGTCAGATAAAATGGGCGGAAAAAGGAGACTAGGAATACTCCCTTCATTTCATTCTCTAGCAAAAGCCACAAAACTTGCTTCGACTTGGCCACCCTCTCATTGGGAAGATTATTATTCCTGTCTATAAATAAAGAAAAATGAAAATCAAAATAGTACTGCCTCCTTGCTCTCCCGCGAGTCGTTAAAGCTGACTGAATGAGGCCGAGAGACGGGACTGGGCATGACCATTTGCATTTTCCACCAGCAAAGAGTCAAGGTTTTATTTAAATAAGAGGATTTGGGCCCTTGTAGACAGATAGAAACAAATAATAAAGTCATTAATATCTCACTTGTGGCTGGTTCTATCGGATAGATGTCCGGATGTAACATCATTGGTATATGAGTCGAAACGGATCTATTGAGAAATTTCACTCCTTTTGGAAGTCCAGTGGTACCACTCGAATACAATATTCCCAAGACGTCATCGGCTCTGAACTAAGAACCGAAAAAAAAAAAATTATATGTCGGTAGGACGAACAAAGAAAATTCGCCTCATAAGGCCCAAACACCAAGAAAACATAAAGTAAACAGAAACAGAGATAGGGAATGTTGTGACTTTTCAGATGAAAGGGGATAGTAAGAGATATGTAAAGGATATGAACCAATATTCTGTGCAAAGAAAGTTTTCAACAAACATAATCTCTGTTTTGTTAGGTGGAATAAGAAGTGTATATTCACTTTCATAGTTATGCAATAAATTGTGTAACTCATTCCACGTGAAGTTGTGAAAATATATCATCTGTAGTTTAAGAGGATAGGAGGGGGGTAGAACAGTGACGGCATCGAGTGAATTCTTTTAGTTCTATTCATTGTGTCATCGCCGAAAAAGAGGGGGGGGGAGCATAAGATGGGAAGGGATTGGAGGGAAAAGCGCTAAAATTCAATGAGGAAAGAAGTGACAAAGAGAGAGGGGCAAACCCTCTTGCTGATGGTACTAAAATTCAGATTTACATCTCAGCATTGCGATGGGAGGAGATCGTAATCTTTAAAACCAATATGTAAATTCTAATACAAAACTGTACCTATTCCTTTATTTGCATGTTATCTTAAATATATACTTTTTATATATTAATTTATAGTTTTATTTATTTATATATTTATTATTATTTTTTTTTACCTCAGGAAGAGTTGCAAAAGGCGTGTTTTTATCATTTGTGACTTCTACCAAATTGACTCTACCGTGCTGTGAGGGACCTGTGACGTAGACACTCGGCGGGTTAGGGAGATCTGCAATGGCCTTTTCAACCACACTCTCCATTATGGGATCCACAACTACGGCTTTCGCTCCACTGTCCAATAACTGATACCTCAGTTCATCTGAAATTAATTTTGAAAGTGAAACGATATAAATAAGAATTAAATCTCTCAATATTATAATAAGATATGAGTAGAAAGGAAAAAAAAGCAATACTCTACCTCACTATAGTTTGGGCTGTTTTACAAGTTTTTATGTAGAAATATATATAATATCAATTCATATTAAAAGGATGCCATTTTTATTTGAATATTCCGAAAGACCCAATTCCCCTGCCAAGCATTGAAACCTAGATATACTTGATAATCCACTGTTGTACATATAGTTAACTAAAGTACCTCTGAAACTCTAAAAGAAAATAAAAAATGCTCTGTGGACTGCCAGAGCAAATCAAATCAAGCAGGCAATGGGCATGATGTAATGACTGTCTCTGTTCATTTTACAACCAATTGCCAATTTCATCAGTGACCTTCACTATTCAATCACAGAAAAGTGGCTAATGAAATTCAATACCTCAAAATGTAAGGTAATGAGAATGGGTACAAGTGCAAGAAGGCCCAAGCTTGACTACTCGGTGGCTGGAGTACAACTTCAAGAGACAGAAAATGAGAGAGATCTAGGAGTAAACGTACTGGCAGATTTGTCTCCAGAAATACATATAAATGGCATAGTAAGGGCAGCATATGCATTCTTATCAAATGTAAGGGTAGCCTTCAGGCACATGGACAAGGAAATGTTCAGAAATATTTATGTAACCTATGTGAGGCCAAAACTCGAATATGCAGCCCCCTTTTGGAATCCGCACTTGAAAAAGCACATAGCTAAGCTTGAAAAAGTTCAAAGACATGCCACGAAACTGGTGCCAGAAATACGCAATCTCAGTTATGATGAGAGGCTGAGGGAATTATACTTACCATCACTCGAAGCTAGAAGAGTGAGGGGGGATATGGTGACAGTCTTTAAATTCCTTCATGGTTATGATAGAGTGGATAGGGATCGATATTTTGATATGACTGGCTCTAGAACTAGAGGTCACAGTTTGAAGCTTCGTAAGAAAACTTCTTCGCAGGATGTAAGGAAATACTTTTTCAGTGTAAGAGTAGTTGATAATTGGAATTCGCTAAGCGAGGAGGTAGTTAATGCTATCTCAATCCATAGTTTTAAGGACAGGTATGATAAGTATCACTAAGTATAAAATGGAAGCGATCAGGAGACGGGAAGATACGAGCTTTGGGCTCTTTCCCGTAAACACAATTAGGTAATCACAATTAGGTAATCACATATACCATGGTATACAACAGATATAAAATGTTATTTACCAGAATTTAAATGCACAGCACACTAACGATGTATCAGAGTACAGAAAGAATAACCAGTTGTACCACTAAGAAAGAAGCTAGAGGTCGCTCTACACAGCAAAAGGTGATAGGACATTATCAAAGAATAAGAGAAAAAAAAGTGTCCTTAACATTTTACAATGGTATTAATGCACGTATTGCAACAAATACCAAATTATGAGTTTTATTCTATATAATAACACCAGGAATAAAAGTACTGAGTATAATCAGCACTGACTCCAGAAAAAAGAGCTCTTACCACCAGAGTCCTAATTATTATAAATATTAAAAATGTGAAGGCTATTAAACATCCAATAGTAGTAAAAGCAGCAATGATGCCAGGCAAAGCAGCTCCTGGCAAGAGGGCCTAATTAACAACGCAATCAACTTCATAATATACGACAAATAGAGAAAACAGATTTGCAGTGAAGGCAGAAATGACGCCAGAAATAGTAGCACCTGTTGACTAAACCAAATTAAATAATTCCTGAAATCAGAATCTCAATAGAAAAACAATATATATATATATATATATATATATAAATATATATATATATATATATATATATATATATATATATATATATATATATATATATATATATATATATATATATATACATATATATATATATATATATATATATATATATATATATATATATATATATATATATATATATATATATATATATATATATATATATATATATATATATATATGACAAATGTAGAGAGCATACTTGCGGTAAAAGCAGCATTGATGCCAGTAAAAGCAGCGCCAGACATCATGATGCCAATAAAAACCCATGGATAATGTACGCTGTTAGGCATAAATATAGCGACAATGTCCCCTCTGCCTATGTCATTTCTCTGTAGGAAACCACCAAATCTCTGCATGGCGTCGAGGAGATCGCCAAAAGTGTAGGAGACGCCTGTAAATCCACATTCCTGCCGTAAATATTAATATATATTTAGAAATTTCCTTTTTTTGCAAAGTTAACATAATATCTTGCAGAAGATAAGAAGCAGTTCAAGACTGTACCATAGGAATTATGATAATAAGTCCCCAAAATACATAATCAGTCATTGTTTTTTTTTTCTGGTTCAATGTAAACAGTGAGTCCAGTCCTAATTCATCTTACTTTCTTATCTATTTATTTGCTTGTGTATATGATACTTTCTTAAATTATTTATCGTTTTTTTCTTCATTAAACCTTTGTATTTAATTTGATATAGTTGAATTTAATTCAATTTAACTCATCATTTGCAATATGTCGAGAAAGAATAATGAAAGGGATGGAATTGCCAAACTATTATCCTATCTCTTTCAGTCGCCTTATATGGTACATAAGGAACAGGAAATGCGGAGTTCTTTCTTTCAACACCAAGGGATACAAAAAAGAATAATAATAATAATAATAATAATAATAATAATAATAATAATAATAATAATAATAATAATAATAATAATAATAATAATAATGTTGATGATGTGCAGAAGAAGAAGAAGAAGAAGAGGAAGAAGAAGAAGTCTAACTTACAAATGCAGTCAAATGCGACCAGCGTTGAGCAGCTGCAATAGCTAAGTGAACAGGAAATTCCTTCTTTGGAGTCACATCGGGAAATGGAGACACAATTTCTAGGTTTTCCTTGACTATTGGCCTGAAAATGATTGAAAAAGGCATATCTTTACAAAAAAGTTTTAAGTTTATGCAACATCTATCTATCTATCTAGCTATCTATCTATCTACAGAGCCGCAATCCCCTATACAAAAGGGTTGGCTGAGTCAAAGTAAAACTTTAACTCTTTACAGGAGTAAAATACAAAGGAAGAAGGGGCTTCTAAGTTTCCTCCCTCCGCCCAATTTAGCTTACTTTTACGAACCGCAAGAAATACGGAGAAAAGCATACCCCCATCCCCATCCCAGGGGAAACGAAGACAATGTCTGTAAACGGGGGTTTACACGGTCAAACGGTTCGTCGAACGCGGTTCGACAGACAAGTGTTTGAAGTGATGTTCGAACGTGTGAACGGGGTATTTGGTTGTCGAACGCGTTTGTCGAACGTGTTCGACAACCAAATAACCCGTTCAAAAGTTCGAACATCAATTCAAACACTTGTCTGTCGAACCGCGTTCGAAGAACCGTTTGACCGTGTAAACCCCCCTTAAGTGAGAAAGAGAGAATGAATGATTTACGGGAGGTAGAGGGACCTCTCAGCTCCTCACTTTGACAGAATATACTCAATTCCTTCCTTATGCATAATCAAAATTGAAAGAATAAAGATAAAATATTAAAGACAAAATCTGAAACACTCATTTCGTAAAGCGCGTTTTCTGTTACCGTGGAGATTCCTCATCAAATTAAAATATTCACTATCAATACACGAGAGAGAGAGAGAGAGAGAGAGAGAGAGAGAGAGAGAGAGAGAGAGAGAGAGAGAGAGAGAGACCATAAAAATGCAGAACTACTTCCATCAAGATACCCTGACTCACCATTGCATAACTATCATTAATAACTAAATTATCGTTTCATTATTAAAAAAAAAAAAATCTCCTCACCTTATCGCCTGCGTCGATAAAAATCGGAAAGAATTCTCGGGAGCAACGAACTTCGTCCCTTTTAAAACGTTTCTTAAAATAGATATAGACCTCATGATTCTTTGCCTGAAAAAGAAAGAAGAATAAACAATGCCAAAAAAAAAAAAAAAAACCAAAAAGACAGAGTTGCTTTCATTCTTCCCTTTTAATTATAGATACTTTTCTTAAAAATTATTTTAAACATCATAAAATTATGTCTAAAAGGAGAAAATAATCCTATATGCAGCAACAACATCAGGGAGTTATTTTTTTTTTACTTTTAAAAGGTTCTCAAAATAAGGACTTCAAGTTTTTTTTATCTATGATGAAAAATAATTAATATAATAAAAAAGCAAGCAGAAAAGAGAAGAAAGAAGAGAGAGAGAGAAGAAGAAACCCAGTCAGTCAGCATTCGTCAGTTTTTCTCGTACTGTTGGAGACTGCAACAGCGCGCCATAAACTCTAGGAACCCTACTGTGATGTTTATAGTCTCCGAACACTCCTTTCGTGAAGAATAAACAATAGAATCTCATAAACACGACCAGCGAAATTTGGTGTTTTTCTCTTGTTTAGTTATGTTTTTCTTTTAGGGAGAGGAGTCAGAAAATGGGTTAGTGTTTTAGTGTTTATATAATAATAATAATAATAATAATAATAATAATAATAATAATAATAATAACGTTCCGGTTTTACGTCACGGACTCCCTTTTCTACCAAGGGTTAGGACGGTTGCCTTCTTGCTAAGGACTTGCTTTGGCAAATGTAATTGTTACCCTGAGTGCATGCCCTTGCTAACCTCAGACCGTGACGGGGCGCGAATCCTCGAACTGACGCCTCAAAGTTGCGGACGCTACCGCTTGAGCCACGGTGACTACAACAGCAACAATAATAATAATAATAATAATAATAATAATAATAATAATAATAATAATAAAAATAATGTATTTATTATTATTATTATTATTATTATTATTATTATTATTATTATTATTATTATTATTATTATCATTATTATCATTATTATGATTATCATTATTATTATTATTATTATTATTATTATTATTATTATTATTATTATTATTATCATTATTATGATTATCATTATTATATTATTATTATTATTATTATTATTATTATTATTATTATTATTATTATTTACACACCATGTGATCTGCGATAATATTTTTTAAAGAAAGTTAAAAAACTCGATTCGATAGGTGACACCGCGATCGCACCGCGGTGCTTTAGGAAGGGTGATAGATAAATAGATAGATAGACAGATAGATAGTTAGATATTATATTCTCAAGAAGTTTCAAGGGACATTATTATAGTGCTCAAATACCTGAAATATACATTGCAATTTATACATTTTTCCAAGTGCTCTCATGGTACTTAAAATTACTATACAATACTGTTAATCAATGATAATAATAATAATAAAAAAGCTTTACGATAGACGTAGTTATGTAAATAAAGATATATCGATTTTTACAATACTTAACATTATATAAATTCCCTACGGCAATAATAATAACAAAACTAAATATAGAGGTTCCTTAGTTCTTCTTCTTCTTCTTCTTCTTCTTCTTCTTCTTCTTCTTCTTCTTCTTCTTCTTCTTCTTCTTCTTCTTCTTCTTCTTCTTCCCTCTTTGTAAGTTTTCTCATAATTATGCAGTGACTAAAATATAAAAGTGAATGATACTGGCAAGCCTTTTGTAGAGTAGTGTTTAGTGTTGGCTCAAAGACTAAGAACCGGATGTTCTTCCTGACACCAACTTATTCGGACGTGGGAATGGCACCGAGTTGAGATAGACAGAAAGATAGATAAATAAATAGAGAGAAAGATAGAGAGAGAGATAGATAGACAGAGAAAGAAAGACAAACGCACACGATAATTTACCTACGTATAAAAGGAATGTTTCTTTTGCTCAGCTAACCAGCACTATCGCTAAAAGACGTCCACACTTGGAGGCTAAGTGGTCACTAATCTAACACTTGGCGCCGGAAAGCACTGGGAGAGGATATTTTGTGATAAGTTAATGACTGAAGATAAGTGACGATAACTTATAAATGACTGCTGCTTATCATTTGACTTTCTCTTTTGCTACAATTAAGACATCTTTGATAAGAATTATTTTACTGATGAAGCAATATTTTTGGATGATGTAACTTGTGTAATCAAATGTTTACAAAGTCTCTCTCTCTCTCTCTCTCTCTCTCTCTCTCTCTCTCTCTCTCTCTCTCTCTCTCTCTCTCTCTCTATATATATATATATATATATATATATATATATATATATATATATATATATATATATATATATATATATATATATATATATGTCTGTGGTCAATATATTATTATTATTATTATTATTATTATCATTATTATTATTTTTATTATTATTATTATTATTATTATTATTATTATTAGTAGTAGTAGTAGTAGTAGTAGTAGTAGTAGTAGTAGTAGTAGTAGTAGTAGTAGTAAGGAACGAAGATAATAATAATAATAATAATAATAATAATAATAATAATAATAATAATAATAATAATGTACTCACCGTGGTTCAAGCGGTAGCGTCCGCGACCATGAGGTGTCAGGTCGAGAGTTCGCGCCCCGTCACGGTCTGAGGTTAGCAAGGGCATGCACTCAGGGTAACGATTACATCTGCCATAACAAGTCCTTCGCAAGGAGGCAACCGTCCTAGCCCTTGGTAGAAAAGGGAGTCCATGACGTAAAACCGGAACAACAAAAATAATAATAATAATAATAATAATAATAATAATAATAATAATAATAATAATAATAATAATAATAATAATTATTATTATTATTATTATTATTATTATTATTATTATTATTATTATTATTATTATTATTATTATAAGAACAAGAACAAGATCAAGAAGACCAAGAAGAAAAAAAGACGAACAAGAAGAAGAAGAAGAAGAGGACTGTATCTAATCTATTTGTATGATAATATCCCTCAAGATATGTTACACATTTTAATCATCTAGTAGGTCAATATCTAATCCGCAGAAGTGATGTAGAACCATGACATTTAAGAATCACTGTCTGAAAAGAAAATCCTCTCTCAGTATATAAATATTGAAAAAAAAGGCAATTTTTATTATATTTTGGACTATTTAGCCTTTTATTATAGTTAACGAGTCTAGCTATCAAGATAAATGTATAAATCAATGCATTAATTCATAAATCGATGTCGTCGCTAATCTGTTCCTTAAGGTGGTCATGTGTACAGTATTCGTGTTTAATTTCATCTTAATACTGATATATATATATATATATATATATATATATATATATATATATATATATATATATATATATATATATATATATATATATATATATATATATATATATATATATATATATATATATATATATATATATATATATATATATATATATATATATATATATATATATTCTTCTTCTTCGTCTACATCTTTTCCCACTTTTATGTGGGGTCGATGTTTCTGGCCATTGTTCTTCATATGTTCCTGTCCCATGCCTCATCACCCATCAAACCTTTAGACCTCAGGTCGTCATTGATGCAATCCATTCACCTACGCTTTGGTCTCCCCCTCCCTCTCCTACCCTGTATATCCATATCCATCACCATCCTCCCAACATACTGTTCATCCCTCCTAACGACATGACCATACCATCTTAGTCTACTTTCTTGTATCTTATCTCATATTTCTCTAACTTGAGGTACCTCTAAGACCTCGTTTCTGATCTTATCGCTTCTTGTCACCCCACACATCCATCTCAACATCCTCATCTCTGCCACATCCAATTTTTTCTCTTGTGTCTTCTTTACTGCCCATGTCTCTGCTCCATACATCATCGCAGGTCTCACAACTGTCTTATGCACTTTACCCCTCAACTTAATCCCTATTCTCCTGTCGCACAGCACCCCAGACACTTTCTTCCAGTTCTTCCATCCCGCTTGTATTCTCTGGGTTATTTCTGACTCTAGGTCACCATCCTCTGCTACTGTTGATCCTAAATACTTGAACTTTTCAACTCTTTTCAACACCTCCCCTAGCAAAATTGACCTCCCCTTCCTCATCATCTCTCAACTTCAAGTACTCTGTCTTCTTCCTGCTGATTCTCAGTCCTCTATCCTCCATCACTCTTCTCCACTCCTCAAGCTTCTCCTCCACAGTACAATGTCATCTGCAAAGAGCATACACCATGGAGACTGATCTCTAATACCCTGGATTACTACATCCAAGACCAGATCAAATAGATATGAACTTAAAGCAGACCCTTGATGCAGACCAACATTTACTGAGAGACTTTTCGTCAAGCCCACACTTCTCTTAACATTTGCCTCTGCCCTCTCATACATATCTTGGATGATTCTTACATATTTCTCGGGGACTCCCTTTTCTCTAATACACCTCCACACCTCTTGATGTGGTACTCAATCATATGCCTTTTCCAGGTCAATAAAGACCATATGCTTTTCCATCATTTGTCTCAAGGCAAATATGGCATCCACTGTCCCTCTTCCAGGCATGAAGCCAAACTGTTCATCTCCAATTGTCGTTTTCTCTCTGAGTCTCCTTTCTATGATCTTCTCCCATATCTTCATAGTATGACTTAACAACTTTATACCTCTATAGATTCCACACTCCTGAATGTCTCCCTTCCCTTTATAGATTGTAATGATTAGGCTTCCTCTCCACTCCTCTGGCATCTTTTCCTGACTAAAGATCTTTTGCATTAAGTCCCACAAGATATCTATGCCTTCCTCTCCAAGACTCTTCCATACCTCCACTGGCATCTTATCAGGTCCTGCTGCCTTTCCATTTTTCGTTTTTCTTACTGCCCGCTCTACCTCTCTTCTAGCCACTGTTGTTGTAGCTGCTTCATTTGGAAATCCATCTTCAAATACTGCTCTTGGGTTCTCTTCATTTATAAATCCTTCAAAATAAGTTTCCCATCTGTTTTTTATTTCATCCTCTTCTGCTAGAACTACTCCATGGTTATCCTTTATTTGTCTTACTTGGGTCAAGCCCTTGGATGCAGCATCTTGGGCCTTGGCAATTCACCATATTTTCTTCTCTCCTTCTGGTGTTTCCAGCTCTTCATAGACTTCATTGAACATCTCTGCCTTGGCTTTTGCTACTGCTCTCCTTGCCTTCTTTGCCTGCTTGTACTCTTCTTTATCGTGCTCCAGGCCTGATAAATCTGCCTTTTTTTTAACTTCTTTCTTGTTCTTCACCCATTCTTGCCCTTCCTCATTCCACCACCATGACTCTTCATCATTTGGTGGTTTCCTTCCTGATGACTTTCCAAGTACCTCCTCACCAACCCTCAAAATCACCTTACTATTCTCTGTCCACCATTCTTGTACATCCTCATGCAACCTTATTGCTTCCAACACTCTTCCCTTAAACATAGCTCTCAGCTCTGCATCTTTCAATCTCCACCACTTTATCTTTGTGTTCATCCTCGGCTTCTTACTTTTCCTACATTTCCTGAGCCTGCAATCAGTTACTACTATCCTATGTTGCACTGCTACACTCTCCCCATTTATTTCTTTACAGTTGCTAAGCTCTTCAGATGGTCTCTCCTACACAACAATAAATCTATCTGGCTCTCCCTCCCACCACTACTGTATGTAATCAGTATGTTTTCCTTTTTCTCAAAGAATGTGTTGACCAATGCCAGATCAAATGCCACTGCAAAATCAATCACTCTCTCTCCCCCTTCTTTTATCTCGCCCACCCCCAAGCCCCCATGAACTCTACCTATCCCATCCCTCCCAATTCCCAATTGGCCTCTCCCAAAATTACCCTCTCCCTTATAGGAATTGTTCTAAGCTCCTGGTCCATCTCCTCCCAAAATACATCCTTCTCCTCTGCTGTACAACCAGTTTGTGGGGCATAGGCACATACCACATTGACTACTGTTTTTCCCAGTCTCAGCTTTAAGCTCATAATTCTGTCACTCTTTCTATTCACACCAAGTAAGCTTTATTTCAGGTCTTTGGATAGTATTATTCCTACACCATTCCTCCCTTCCTCATTTGCTCCACTATAGAACAATTTGCAACCCTCACCCAGTTCCCTCGCTTACTTTCCTTTCCACCTGGTCTCCTGCACACACAGCACTCAAGTCTCCTCCTCTCCATCAGGTCCACCAATTCTCGCCCCTTCCCAGTCATCGTCCCCACATTAAGAGTGCCCACCCGCAGCACCTCATCTGACACTACCTCGAGCTTGCATCTTTTACCCAGCCCGCCCATAACTAGGTAGCCCTTGCTGTCTTTCCGGAGGGGTCAGGCGAAGCCCCAACGCGTCGCCTATGGGGAACGACCTAGTATGGTGACTATTCTCGTTATTTGTACTGGCCATATTTTGGTTTTGGCAACATTTTTATGGCTGAATACCCTTCCTGCCACCAACCTCCCCATTTACCCGGCTTGGGACCGGCACCAAGTTGAGGCTGGCTTGCCTCTCTCAGTGGCTGGGTTTATATATATATAATATATATATATATATATATATATATATATATTATATATATATATTATATTATATATATTAATTTGCAGTTAAGTACTGTTATTGGATCTTATTCACCTGTCTCTTCTCTGCTTAGTAATTGCTTAAGTGAACTTTAGACCTTGCAGTAGACAGCAATACCTTCTTATCTGCTTAAGTTGACGCAATCTGCTTAATTGCAATGTTGTGTCTATTCAAGAGAGCAAAGGGCAATCTCTACTGACAGCATTTAATGCATAGATTAGAGAGATAGATAAACAAATTAATATATGAATCAAGAAACAGATCAATGAATAAGTTTGTAAATAAATAAAGTGTAATCACAGCCATCGGAAAGAGTTCATTTTCTTAAAACATATTGTTTGATATTCAGTATAAATGTCATTAAAATTTAGATTTCATGTGTTTTGCCATTCCAACATAGTTCTTCGGTTTTGAGCTGCTTTAAGTGTTTATAAGCAATAATAATAATGATGATAATAATAATAATAATAATAATAATAATAATAATAATAATAATAATAATTATTATTATTATTATTATTATTATTATTATTATTATTATTATTATTATTATTATTATTGTCGTCGTCGTCATTATTGTTATTATTATTATTAATATTTTTATTATTATTATTATTATTATTATTATTATTATTATTATTATTATTATTATTATAATAATAATAATAATAATAATAATAATAATAATAATAATAATAATAATAATAATAATAATAATATTATTATTATTATTATTATTATTATTATTATTATTATTATTATTATTATTATTGTGACGCAGCCCAAAGGGAATTCTCGCACCTGCTAGCTCAGTGAACTGTGATGGACGGGTGTGAGGGGAGTTGCCATGTGATGAAGCGGTGGGGGGTAAAGCAGCTGCGGCTGTCGTACCTCATCGTAGAATATACTTACCCTCGTACCTCGTGGGTGTCCCAAGTAGGGTGAAAGGTGGGAGACGTGGTAACCCTTTATACCCAAGGAGTTGAGAGGAGTGGTTGAGGTGTGTGATTACCTAATTGTGATTATCTAATTGTGTTTACGGGAAAGAGCCCAAAGCTCGTATCTTCCCGTCTCCTGATCGCTTCCATTTTATACTTAGTGATACTTATCATACCTGTCCTTAAAACTATGGATTGAGATAGCATTAACTACCTCCTC
>JAXCGZ010005707.1:25000-67500 GCA_037179515.1 Halocaridina rubra | reverse complement strand
GGCTAAATGCCTTTCCTATCTACCGACTGTGGGCTTAAGTGCAAGTCCATCACCTCCTGAGTCAAGCACTCAACTGGATGTGCTTTTGCGGTCCCTTTTATTGTGATTTTTGCTCTGATGATTATTTTTTTCAAGATTTTCTATGCTTTCTCATATGAAAAATGGCTCTTATTTAATTTTCAGTGCTCTTCATATAGTTATATAGCTATTTGACAAAAATGGAAATAAATGTGTTTGTTTGTTTATGAAAACAGAGATTGGATTGGATAGTTTTGATATACAGTGCTCCCTCATTTATTGTGGGGGTTCGGTTCCGGGACCTGCCGCGATAGGTGAAAAATCGCAAAGTAGGAGCGCCATATTTATTATAGGTATTTTACATTTATTTTTACCTTTACTGTATAAACCCTCCCTGCACTGTTAACAAACCACCCTTTACTTTATTAATAACAGCGTGCAAGCGTAAATTCATATGAACGTGATATTATGAAGATTGAAAAAAGCACTAAAAACAAACAGCAAAGAAACTTTCAATATAATATCGTCAGGGAAATAGCATGTAGAGAATATATGTATTTCATTTAAGTTTCCCTTGTACAGTACGATATACATTTTCTTTGTAACGAATTGTATACGTTTTCTTTTTCTCTCAGCTAACTTTATTTACATTAAGATTTCATGCAACATGGTCGATAGATAAAATAATGTTTAGAACCAAGGAATATTAATAATACTATAATCTTCAAAATTAGATACACTCCAAATAAGGTGAGTAAATAAATATTTTATGAGTAAGATATTGTGCCTGAATAAGCAGCAGCTGATACGGAAGCGGCAAAACGTTTCGGTTAGAAAAAAAAATGCATTAAGAACAAACAGCAAACAAACTTGCGATATAATATCGCCAGGGAAATAGCATGCGAGGGTGTATCAGCTGATTAGGAAGCGCCAAAATGTTTGCAGATAGAGGTTTGTTCTCTTGCATCCTCCTCCTCTTCTACTGCTTAATGCGATCGAATACTATGAAGAGAATTGAAAAAAAGCATTAAGAACAAACAGCAAACAAACTTGCGATATAATATCGTCAGGGAAATAGCGTGCGAGGGTGTATCAGCTGATACGAAAGCGCCGAAACTTTTGCAGATAGAGGTTCGTTCTCCCCCATCCACCTCCTCTTCTACCGCCTAATGCGGTCAGATATTATGAAGAGAATTGAAAGAAAGCATTAAGAACAAACAGCAAACAAACTTGCGATATAATATCATCAGGGAAATAGCGTGCGAGGGTGTATCAGATGATACGGAAGCGCCAACACATTTGCAGATAGAGCTTCGTTCTCCTGCATCTTCCTCCTCTTCTACCGCTTAATGCGATCGAATATTATGTGGAGAATTGAAAAAAAGCATTAAGAACAAACAGCAAACAAACTTTCAATATAATATCGTCAGGGAAATAGGGTGCGAGGTTGTATCAACTGATACGGAAGCGCCAAAACGTTTGCAGATAGAGGTTCGTTCTACCGCATCCTCCTCCTCTTCTACCGCTTAATGCAATCGAATATTATGAAGATAATTGAAAAAAAGCATTAAGAACAAACAGCAAACAAACTTTCGATATAATAGCGTCTAGAGAATATATATATATTTCATTTAAATTTCCCATGTACAGTTCAATATACGTTTTCTTTGTAATGAATTGTATAGTTTTCTTTTTTCTCAGCTGATTTTGTTTACCTTAACATTTCGTGCAGCATGGTCAATATGTAAAGAAGATAAAATAATATTTAAAACCAAGGAATATTAATAATACTATAATCTTGAACATTAGATAAACCCCAAATAGGGTGAGTAAATAAATATTTTATGAGTAAGATATTGTGCCTGAATAGTGATAAACATCAGCTGATACGGAAGCGGCAAAACATTTTGGTTAGAGGTTTGTTCTCCCGTATCCTTCTCCTCTTCTACCAATTAATGCGATCGAATACTTTGAAAAAAAATTAAAAAAAGCATTAAGAACAAACAGCAAACAAACTTTGGATATGATATCATCAGGGGAATAGCTTGTGAGGGTGCATCAGCTGATACTGAGGCGGCAAAATGTTTGCATCCTCGTGCTCAAAAATAGCATATACCCAGAAAATCTGCGATATAAAATAAACAACGTGTATCCAATAGTAGGTTGGCTCATGGCACCAGCTACACTAAATATTCTTGGATATTTATTACACATCTTTTATAATCTCTTCGTATCTAACAGGTCAGTACACTCTCCATTACTGTTTCTCTTCACTTTATGTATTCTTTATTCCCAGGCCCGATAAAGGCTGTTTTATTTTATTATTTTTTGGCCCATGTGGTGTCACAATCATAATTTTTTTTTCTAAAAAATATCCGCGATACACTGATTTCGCGATACGTGACTCGCGATATAGCGAGGGATTACTGTATAGCATAAAAAGTTGAAATATTTAAATATATGTGTTAGAATGTTTTGTAAAAAAGAGATAATTAGATAATATAAAGATAGTAGATCTTTTTTTGTGTGGCATATAAATGTATTTTGACAGACTTCAGAAGATGAAATATATGAGTTTTTGCTTAAAATTCACCTTGATTATTGACATGGTTTCCTTATACTGTGTACGTAGACTAAAAAAGCAGTGTTAAGAGATGATCAAATATAATATATTTTTCTTGATATTTGCTCAAAAGTTTTATAACTGGTTCCATTTATTAGTTATACAAGAGGTAATACCTTTTCCATACTATATTTCTGTCATAAACTGAATAAATGACGCATATTATGGTTGCATTTTATGGGTTGTAAAGAATTTTGTTCACATATTCATATATATATTATTTTGTATATGTTACATTAGACAGAAAGAAATATCGATAAAAATTCGTTTTATACTCCCCCTCTATTTTTAGATAAACCTTACCATACTAACCTAAACCAGTTAACCTAACCTAACTCAAAGTTGAAGCAGTACAGATTGAAGGGTGCCATAAATTGTATCTTGACCAATATAGTTTTCATAAATTCCCCAATAGATTGTATTTTACCTGCTGGAAGAATAAGCACAATGAGAATATGAAGCATCAGAGAGGATATTTGTTGCAGGACACTGAATAATTCCTTCTCAGTAATAACTTTTTTGGTACTTAACTCTCCAATAAATTTCTTAATATGTCCTTGGTTTAGGTATTTAGAAGAAAAGTCACGACCTGTCCTTCGAGCATCGGTCAGTGATCCAACGACCGATATTGTAACGCCCCCCACACCAGATCAGTCCAACAGCTTTTACTGTGGACAAGGTATGTCACAATAAAGTTTGCATATTGATGGTTATACCTCTGAACTTAAAATTTTACGAGTGAATGTTTCATGATTAAGGAATGAGTTTCTTTACTCTTTGGAGATTGATATTAAAGTGGTATTTGATATACCTTATTTATATTGAAAATAATTATAATATAAGTTCTTCTGAGAAACTTTTTTAAATTTGTTTTTGCTCTTTTATTTGAAAATCAGATAATAAAATGGTGTTGCTTTTTATTATCTTGTATTCTATGCTGGTAAATAAAGATTTCAGATTTCAGGCCTGTAACACAGTGCTGTTGTTGATATGATAACCTGGTGATAGGAAGTATGCCCACATGTATATCGGATCCTTCATCTATGGAAATATTTTTACAGGTCTCAGCAGATCTTTTTACCAGCAACCTCCGATTGGCAGACCTCGACGAGCATCGTGGCATGCTGAAACTGGTGTTGAGAATGGTATTGGTGAGTTTTTCTCTGTCAGAGTGGGAGCGCTCGAACAGGCTGTTGAGGAATGTCGACAGCTTACTGAAATTGAGACTGACGGTGCTATAAAAGGAGCCTGGCTCTTGACAGAGTAAGGAGTAACTTGATATACTTTTGTATATATCCTAAATTCACTAAGTAGAGAGCAATTGTTAAATAATTGGATATGAACTCGACTTACTGTTTTATGTTGATAGTACACTCATGTATTGATTTATCGGACAAAAAGGGAAATATCAGTCTGCTCCAGAACCAGTGGCTCTTATCCAGTGTTGCCATAACTCTGTCAGTCTTATGCATGGGACTGTTAATTTTGAAAAATACTAAAGTGGCTGCTTGCTGTGAATTTCGTCCACTGCTTCTGCTATATGTTAAAAGGAAGAGTATAAAATTGTTTTTGGAATATACTTAAACTGCATCATGATAACGAGCCATTTGTCATGAAAGCCGTTTATGAATGCACAGTTCTGAAAGAGCAGAATGGTTAGTTGGTTGTCAATTAGACTGTGGCTGCTGTGCAAGTGCTTTTCCCAGTTACTTTAATGGCTTTATGGCCAAACTGTTGCCATTCAGATGGTAAATTCAATACTTATATGTTAAAATAGGAAAAAGTTGAATATATTTTTTCTCAAAGTTAATATTTTACAGAATACTTTGTACTAGATTCTTGATGCTCATTAGTCGTTATTGGATTTTTTTTCTGAAATCTTTTTGATTATTTTTGCAAGTCCTCATTACCATACCTCTTGTTGAAGCATCCAGCTTAGATATTATATTTTGTTACTACATTAGGTAAATCAAATAGAATATGAGTGAGATATATTTAGCTCCCATAGGTGGCTTCATATTACAATAAGCTTAAAGAATTAATTTTGTTATATTTTCTTTCTACAAAATATATACTGTATATTGTCTACTAGCATATGTTTATGTACTTCATATTTTCTCTATTATATATGCTGGGCAATAAAATTATATCATCTCTCAATAAATTTATATAATCTCTCACAGAATCAATCACTGGGACATTGAAAAAGAACGTGTGGTCATTTTGTGTGAATTATCTCTTATGGTTGTCAAGTATGATTTTATCGCTCTTCGTTACATCGACTTCACTCGCATCTACTTAAACACGTTAGAGAATCTCCAGATAGGCGAATTAACGTATCCTAGTCATTCCTTAGTGCCGTAAGTACCGATATATTACTCAGCTCACTAATGATTGGAAAATTTCTCATAAGCCCATACATCACAGCAACTCCATGTTTTAGATTTCTGTTCCTATGTAAATTCATGCGTAAAATTATATCTATATCTATTTGATACAAACATATATCCAAGTACGACACACAAGATATTGCTTGTTTCACCTCTTTGCAGCCGAATTAGTGGTATCGCTGGGGGCGTGGTAACGGTGATTCGTAGTTGCCTGCTGAACAGGCTCCAGAACACTATTGCAACCCTCAGCTCTAGAGCCTCAGGAGCACCAAGTGCTCCAGATAAAGAAACTGAACCAGACACCTCGCATTTTTCATTATCAACAGTGAGTTTTGAGCCAAGGTAAGTGATAAGTATTAAATAACTCATTTTCTATTATATACACGCATGTTTATTCTTCTTTTGTGTGACACCAGGACAGGGAAAGATATTTCCCCTTATCGGGCCCGGGCACCAAGAAACGAGAAAGAAAGTGAATAGATTCTGATTGGGAGTGTTGTGACTTGTCAGGTGTGAAGGGATAGTAAGTTATGTGTTATGAATATACCAGAATATTCATTGTAGAAGTAGGCATAGACAAAGAACTGTAATTGAAGGAAGACTTAACATCAAGCTGTCCAGGCCATTCCTATTTAAGTCTAAAGTCTTTGGTACTCTATGTGCAAGAGTCATAATCCCCCTTATACGGGGATGGCCATGCCAATGCAAAGCCTTGAATTCTACAGGGGGGAATACAAAGGAGGGATTCCTAGTTCCCTCACCCCGCCTACATTTAGTTGTATTTTACAACATGCAAGGGAACATGGAGGTTGTTCTCTTTCCTCCCATCCTAGATGAAAAAGGAACAACATGTAGAGTAAGACGGAAAGAAAGTGATCTATGTTAGGCAGAGGCCATCAGCTCTTCACTTAGATTGAACCTACTAAATTCCAAGATGTAAAGGAGAAATCGCAAAGTAAGGAATAAAAAATGGGTAAGCGTAGTACACAGAGGCTGTTCAACACTTCACTTTGTTAGCATTCACCCTATTCCAAGAAAAAAAGGAGAAATTGTAAAGCTAGAGATAAAGTAAGAGGGAGCCTGAGAGACAATGGTCGCTCAACACCTCACTTTGATATTATCCACCCAGATTTAAGTTAGGAGGGAGAAATTGGAGTAAGAGATAGAGGATAAGTGACTATGGGGGGCAGAGACTGTTGTATCCCTCAGATAGAATCTACCCACTTCACACAGTATATTCAGCACGTAGCTAGTACTTTAAGTAGAAAGAACATCAAGAAAAACACATGTGAGTCCTCTCTGTTTCTTTTATTCATTTTTATGACTATATTGATAAGGTAATGAATTTATTATGACCTTGCAGGACACGCAATATGCAAGGTTTGCGTATCACATGGAACACTGGTCATGAGATCTCATTCGCTCAAAAGTGGAACCCTTGGAGCCGAGACATTCCGTACACTACGTTTACCTCGCATCCTCTCTACTGGTATACAGGTAAGTGCCGAAATCATACAGAGTTGTCAGAAACTTTTCCTATATCTGTGTATAGTATTGTTGCTCATTCTACATTGTGCAGTCCTTCCAGTTGCCAGACTGGTGTAACTAGGGGATCCATAGCAGTCTTAAATACTATCTCTCAGCTTATATTGTGTGTATAGGCACCATATATTGTGGTACATTTTCTTATATACCTCAAGAGTTCAGAACTGATGTTAAAAAGAATCATTTAGATGTTACTTTTTCATAAGTATAATAATCGCTGAAATATGATATAGTTGTGCTTAAATAAGTATGTCATATAGGAAAGGTTAGTTCTTCTCATTCCATTCTGTTTTCAGAAACTTTTTTTTCATGGTGTGCAAAGCACTTGTGGGAGGTGACTGTAATAACTACTGACAGTATCAAGTAGATGTGTGGTGAACTGTTAAGTGTTGTATGAAATAAATGAGGTATCAATATATGTTAAGTATCTCGTTTGTGTATAATACTGATGCATTTCAGGTTGTGAAAATGGAACTTACGATGTAAAATCGCTTTCAAAGGAGCTTAAGTTAGCTGTGGAAGCCCTGCAGGAGCGTCCAGACACTGTGGCCACGTGCTCTCTCAACCAGAGCCCCATAGTCATTGAAAACTACGTGGGCATTGCATCTTTACTCCACAATGCTACAGAACTTGGCTTCTTCAAGCTGCGAGGCAAAGTGAGCTTTTGAAGATAATCAGCCCTATGTAGACATATCACGAATAACTTTCCCAGCCATATTATTACTTGACCCAATGCATTATCATCACGTATACAATACATGCTATTTTTAATTGGTATTTAGGCTGCTTTTATTAATATGAGATCATAAATAATGATTTAGAAGAGTTAAATCAAGAATAAAAGTAATTTTCAGTAGATCTGAAATTTTGCAAATTTTGGTGCCTGCTTCCTTGGAGTGTAGTATATAAAATATGACCTGCCTTGGCTCTGAGATTAGAGATTGGTACCTCACGCATATTTATATTTGGAGTCACAGATTTTCCTATTGTGTGATTGGATGTTATCAGCTGTGTTTTTAAAGTACATGTAAGTGACTTAAAAATACTATGTGTATGACTGTATCATTATGTATGTCCAGAGAGTTTCTTGACTCTTCAAATTAATGTAACAATTATTGTAGTATTCAACACATGATATTTTGTAAGTCTCATGACGTAAGGTTATGATATACACAAACATGAGGCTGCAAAATTTGACTATAAAACTGTTTCATGACATTGTATTACAAGAAGTAATACAAGTCTTGCAAAACCTTATTCACTTTCCAGTTCTTTAATTCTCATTGCTGACTTTTCTCTATAGCCTTCTTTGAGTTATATATAACTCTCCTTGTGAAAAATTAATATCTTCTTCTTCTTCACCAAAGGTATTACGGATTGCAGCTTGAAGATCTCCAGGTGACGAAGGTAGTGTGTGTGATGCTTTCCTATAGGTAGGACATGCTAGCACGCCTTCTGGATTAAAATGATGCGTTCATTATTCTTTTTATTTATTCTATTCCTTCTTTTCTATCCTTTTTTCTTTGATATCTGCCCATGTAGAATTAATATTCTTGTCCAAATACTTATTGCTTATGAAAGAAAACAAAAAAATAGAGCCTTATGTAATTCAGTTTCATATTTATTAAGCTGGTGTTGCAGTTACTCTTTGGAATCTAGTCGTATTGAACACATTATCGATTATATTGGGTCTTACTTTTGTGTCCTGCACAACACCAAAAGAAGAGCACACTAACAAAGAAGTTTCAGTACCTTGACTGAATATTTCTGTCGTACATAAAGTATGTTCAATATGAAGAAACTGATTTATTATTGTATTCATAATATACGCTTGTAAGGGCGTTTATTAAATTTTTCAGCTTAGATTCAGTATTAGGAATAATATAGTGTAATTAAGTCTTGTAATTTTGTCATACAGGGTAAAAATATTTTCCTGGAAAAAACTCTTAGCTTAATCATAGAAAGAGATTACTAGAATATCATGGTATTGAATGGTTACAGCAGGCATAATAGAAAAAAAATATCATGAAATGTATTTGTAATGGATTGTAATAATTTTTTTTTTTTTTTCATGTAAAACTGAGTAAAATTGGATCCTATTTTTTGCATGCAATTTTCCTCAGCTTTACTGGAGACTATTTATATGACGAAGCTTGTATATTTGGAATTATATATTTGTGTTACTGCAAGATTTTCTCTCATTTTTATTTTTTTATTTTTTCCTACTTGAAACAATATACAAGAGAAGCTTGCTACTTGACCAGAACTTTAACAAAGGAACAGGAAATTCATGTAATGTATGTATGTCTTATATTTAGACAACCTTGAAATTTATCTTGCAACGAAGCAACTTCCAGGGTGGCAGGTATGGGCATCCTGTTTTGAATATGTGCAACCTAAAATTAATTTGCTGTAATAGTGGTCCCTTCTTGCCACAGTGGGTATATGTATATGATGTTTTATGCATAATAATAGTTTTGAATACCTGTGATACTTTTTTGTTCAATATCGTTTTCTGATGATTGCGTCCTTGTTCTATTAGAAATTTGCACGCACTTCTGTATATTGCAATGTATGCAATCTACTTTAGAGTCTTGTCCTTTATCCTTTCAGTCCATTCAGTTCACTTATTGCCTCTTGCTTATGTCTTTTACATTACTGCTATTATTTAGTTACTCTAAGACTTTTTTCGCATTTAGTTACATGTGGAAACCATCTCGAGATGTTTTCGCTCTTTTAGCTCTACTTCTTTTAATACTTCACATTTCCTCTTTCATTCCTAATGGCTCACATCCACATTTATTTCTTTCCCTGGTGAACATGTTACATTGCAGGCTGCATTTAGAGATCACATTGCGACATCCTGTCTTTTTTGTAACTCTAATTCATGTCATATCTATATTTTGCATCATGGAGGTACAAATAGGAACCTATTCTCAGCTTAGCTTGTATTATAAAAATTGAAAGCTATTCATAACTAATCTTATCTCTGCCTTTTATTATTTAGTATTATATTGTAATAATGTGTTGCCACATTAAGGCTGTCTCTAGAATTTCTCCATTGGGAGATTTCATATTGCCTTGAGACTAATCCAGAGGTTTTATGCTTTTGACTTCTTCCCATCTGTATTCTTCTTCGATATTCTCTGTACACTTTAGTTTATTAATATCCATAGTTTTGTAGTGGTATTCAGTCTGTTTTTTCCCTTATCAGTGATCATCAATTTACTTATTTCGAATTGTGCAGCAGTTCTTTACGCTTTCTGATAACCATCAAATCACATGTAAACAGATGTGATAGCATTCAAATTTTATATCCATCGAGTCTGGTCATTTTCAATCTAAGGTCTTTTTTGCCTTTATCTTGCTCAATGTCCCAGCCATACTTATATTAAATAGCTTCCTCACTCCTACTCGGATATCAGGTTTACCATCATGTTTTTGTTGACTCTAATGTGTACTTTTGCTTGCTTATAGAAGTCTATTTTGTATTATTTAAGAGGTATTCTTAATTGCCTCAAGTATTCTGAACATTCCACATGTCATTCCAGCCCTCCATAAACTTTCTCTATATTCATGAAGTATCCATATTTTATGACCTTAATATTCATCATCATATATTATACCCAGCATAGATTTTATTTTTCTCCTCAGTATTCAAGAAAGATGCCTTTTTTAAGATGTTTTCATTCATCTCCTTATCTTATGCCTAGCTTGGATATTCAACTATTTTCAACTTTAATCCTAAAATATTTTGATTACATTTTCTTCTTTGGACTCTATTTTGCATCAGTTTCCAGTTTTTTACAATTTCCCTCTTTTAGAAACTGATAACTTTTACATGGATGAGGTCAAACACATACTGTTAACACTGCGTGATATTTGTATACAGTGAGCTTAAGATATACATTACTCACTTGATATATAATTGTAAGAGAGTATGTAATTCAAGGAATGGCTTGCATGATGATCTTATTATTAATTGATATCTCTTGTTTTTCCTTATAATTATGTAATTTTCTCCATGTGTCTATTATTCCCCATTTGGGGGTGGATAGAGATTGAAACTTTCTATCTCCCCACTTTGGGTTCGAATGCAGATCTGTCACCTCCCGAGTTGAGCAAGCTACCGATTATGCTATAGTGCTGTATAAATAAGTGTTAAACAAAACTTGAGAAACTGCATATAATAAACTATGGAAATTAGTATATTAAGTTTTCAACGATGACCAAATATATGTTAAATTCTGTTTCAGTGCCTATATTTATTCTTTTCAACATCATGCCATCCCAAAACCTGCAGGGTGGTCGCAGCTGAACTAAAAGTGGAGAGAGAAAGACTTGATCCTCATTCCTCTCGTCAGCTGTTATGTGTCAAGGCACTTTAAGAAACTGTTTATTTAAAAATCCTTCAGTCTATAATTTTCTTCCACTTTGTTGATATAGAAAGTACTCGTAACATATAATTTAAATGTAATCTTTCTAGTCAATCGAATGTTACGTCTTATCGCAATTCTAATTATCGTAATTTATTGTCTAAGTCATTAGGAATTAAGATGTCCCTTATTTAGTCCTGAGTGTTTTGTAGTGAATTACGTAATATATTACATTGTTATGCTGAGTATGCAACTTTTCATATTTTGTCCAAGGATTTTTGTGCATTAAGTTTGTTTCTGAATATGTATTCTTTATAACTTATTTATATGAATATTCTACTGGAGTAAAACCATAAAGGACAAATACTGCATTGTGCACTAGATTGTACAAACAACCATCACTTAACAATCGTGTTCTGAATATATACAATTGTAAATGTACAAAGTTGAGACTTATCATGCAGTATTCTTTAGAGGAATGCCATTCTGATAACAGACATAGTTAAAAGTAATGTACCTTAAAAGCATCAAGAATATATTACAATTTGTTAAAGAAAGTTAAAAAATAATTCCAGAACTGTATATCAAAACCATGAAGATAAGTCTCTCTTTTTTTTTTTGTTATAATGTACATACCACGAGAACACTAAGCAGAGAACAAAATGTTCGGGATATTGAGAGGTTTCATTGATTTATTTTCTTCAGTAGGAAATATTGTTCCCGTGGAAACTAAATTGACTTCAGTTTTATAATATCTGGTAAAATTTGTACTTAAATTTTGACCACTTTACATGGCTCTTTTAGCCTAAATATAAGGGATAGATGAACACAAATACCTTATTCTCCCAAATCGTCACCTTTGTTTGAAATTAGTGTAAAACCTTATATGGAAGTATTTGTGCATGCAGTAATGACTAAATTTTAAAGATTCCTATCGTCAGATGTATATGGTATTTAGGAGCTGATTATAAATATGAAAAACAAAATGTGTTAAAGATGTGTATAAAATAATTTTCTTATTTATATATTTTTCCCTTAGGTATCATGAATTTAATGCTAATACATTATGTTGCTAATATTTGAATAGTTGAATTTTCTTTTACTGATATAGTTAAGAATAATCATGTGTGACTGGACTGCAAAGAGATAAATGGAAATAAATGGGTGACAGTTTGCATGAGTGGCAGTTATCCCTTCGTATGACAGGTCACAGCACACCCTCTCTTTGTTTCTCTTTACTTACTTTCTCGGGGTCTTGGTGGATGGCCCTGTTGATGGCAGTTATCTGTGGCCAACCTGATGTCACATTAAAAAAAAGTTACTAGTAATTTACTTTTGAAGATAAGTACTTACATTTTACTTGCCAAGATATTCCAATACAAGTAGGTCCTTTATATCCTATTTAGTTCAATCATCCATCATGCACTGAAAAGATATTGAAATAATGGATTTTATTAATAAGATTCGCAGAAACTTAATGACAGCAGAACATTTTAGTAACTTTATATTGATAAATATGAAAGGGTCTTGTAACTTTGTCATTAATATGCTCTCTAATTTAGATTCCATCACTATCAAGTGGCATTTATTAATTTTAATCTACAGTTTATATGATAATCATAATTCTTAAATGCTTAATCATTCTTAATAAATACAGTAGCCGTACCAATACTTATTGCATTGCTAACAGTACTAAAATTACTGATATATTTTTGCCACTTCTGCTGCACCCTACTTGGTATGAAAAGATTGAATTGCACTTGGATATATTATTGTATAAAGTTTTTGGGGTGCTACTTTGGCTTGTTATATACAAGGAAAAAATATCTACACCGTAGATATTCTAGCGATATGCAGCACGTACATTGCCTAAAAATTATAAATAGAGGTTAGGTTAGGTTATAGATCACAATATAAAGAGTAGATCGCATACCAAAGTAGATTCATGACATGTAGATAACAAGCCAAAGTAGCACCGTTTATGGAAATATGTCATCATCATATATGAGGCACATAGTAGTATACTTGGCTAAGTGCCCAAAACTACAAAATGCCAAAAATTGCCTTTCAAGTTTTGCAGTATTAAAACGTTGATATCTCAAAAGTCGCCTGTGTTATTTCGATTTTTTTTAAGTGTTTCATCAACATAACATGACCGCCCACACGAGATATCGAAGTTATAAAGTTGTGAGAATTTAATTGTATTTTCTGGCATTTTGTAGTTTCGGCACTAATCCTGGAATAGTATTAGGTGCCTCATATATAGTAGCTGGTGCTGTTCTATCATTGACTAAATTTGTAATAGTTCTGATGGAGAAAGTCCAAGTGTTGTCACTTTTCTTTATAATTTTCCATTGTTGCAAAATTGCAGAATATGGCATTGATGTGCTTAATAGAATAGTGTTATAAGTTATCGCTAGTATATTATATATAGTATTATGAAGCATGTAAAAAAAGCACTTTAAATGCCTCCAAAACATTCATGTACCTTAACACAGATGCGATTTCAAACAATATTCTGTAGTATTCAATGTTCGTCATTTTATTCTTCATATGGAAATCGTTATCGGATATCTGTTTTTATGACACTTTCAGTGGTGATGTCAAATGTTTCTCGTATGCTGATTTTCCTCTCCTGTTGTTATAAGAGAATGGCTGTGTTTATTGTATGGTATAATGCAGTATGCAGCTTAATTTATTAAGTGTTAAAAATACGATATTTTAAGGAAGATGAATTTGTTCGTTCTGTGAAAACTCTGCTTTACTTGGATGTGTGAAGTGTCATCCACTTCGAATGTGAATCTTTTTTTTTTCTTGAACTATAGTTGTCTAGAGACAATAAAGAACAGTTTGAAGGTAAATATTAAGGAATTTCTTTATATATGTCAAAATTATCTCTTTGTGGAAATCACATTGTGAGCATTATGAGAGACATTAGCATTGTCCTTAAATGCCTTTTCACTGTCAATGATAAATATCATATAGAATATTTTTTACTAATTGTTGTCAGATACTGTCGTAAAATATAGAATACTTCTACCAAAGCTTTTAATGCCACGTTTTGATATCTCACCTTTCAATGAAGTATTGTCACCATAGAAAGAAAACTTCAGAAAACATTTTTTTAAGGCAAATAGGGGCATCCCAAAGGTCTTGACGTATGGTAAGCATTTGATATAATCTTCTTGTGCATTCTAATTGTTACTACCAAGAAGGGTTCTGTATGTTAAAGAATTTTGCTGCATATTTAGTGACTTCCAAATTTATCATTTAGCAATCTGCTAAGGTGTGTTAATGGTATATTTATGGCAGTGGGCAATATTAATTTATTTCCTCATAGTATGAGGCAGGTTTCTCACCCTGTAAGTCTTGTGTCAATTCCAAAATGACTGTGAGATTTTCATAGCTTAACTTAGCAGTCTGGTAGACATTGGTTGATACTTGACTATCTAATCTTGCCTATTAATGTGATGATACCTTGGAGATAAAATTTCATGCTTGTTTGAATTCATTTTTATATCAGGTGTTGATAGTCTTGAACTCTGTACCCTTTCTGGTACATGCAATAACCGTTCTAAGCTTGTTATGCATGTATAACCAAGTTTATCAATGTAACTTGAGTCGTTTGATAACTATGATTAAATAGTTCAGTGTGATCATTATTCGAAATTGTACTTTTTCAGTAATTACGGTTACATGTCGAGTCTAAATGTAATTATTACTTTTTCCTAAATAATTTTACAGAATATTATATATTGAGACACTGAGCTTTGTAATTCGATTTTATAATCTGAATGATATATTGCCATTGGAGGGTGAAGTATCAAATTTGCTATTTCTTGTCTCATTATCCACTTTTGGTTGTATTTTGTAGTATGTAGGTACCATACTTTATTATTGTATATATGAAATAAATATAGCAAAATATTTTCAATATAATCTATTCTTGAAAAAAAAAATATGATATTTCACAGATAAATTTTCTTGCTATTACAAAATATATGGAAAAGTATCATCTTTCTTTAAAGTAATTTTTTGCGAAGAAATAACAAATAATTTTTAGTCTTAAAGGGCAGGCATTGTTAAATATTTAAATTATAATGTACAGAAAAAATTAGTGTACAAACTATAACAAAAACAAAAATGGAAACCTTATGCAAAAGTCGGAAGCATTAAAGCTCTTCACTCTTAAAAATAAATCCATGTTTTATGTCTTGCTGAAAGTCCCCTCACTGGGGGTGGACAGACAGTGTGTATCTGGGGAATTATGACTGGATACCCCTCTTAACATCCCGCAGTGGTTTCGATTGCTGGTTTTTTAACTCTCGAGTTGAGCACAGTGACCACTTTGCTATTATGGTCCCCCGGCTCTACACTGTTAATGTAATTGTTTGTATCCTATGAAAAGAAAGCAAATAAACAGAACTTACAACAGGTTGTAGAAAAAATTCTTCCCTGATTCAGTATTGTTAGGGGATATACTATAGAAGAGATCCAACTCAACTTATTCGGTGTTGTGGTTAAAATAACAATATTTGTAAACTGTAACCCAAATTAATAAACTGCTGTTGCCGTTAATAAGATGAAAAGAGTATTATTATTATATTTGATCATGAAATAACTTGTATACAGGAAAACTTTGAACTAACGTGTATACAGTAAAACTCTGAACTAAAAATAAAATGAGAAAGTGAATATTATATAAATTTCATTAACCCGCAATTATTATGGTCTCTCTCTCTCTCTCTCTCTCTCTCTCTCTCTCTCTCTCTCTCTCCTCTCTCTCTCTCTCTCTCTCTCTCTCTCTCTCTCTCTCTCTCACACACACACACACACACAAATGTCTTAGTAAAACGACCATAGTTTTTTTTTTTATTAATCACTAACATTAGGCGATCCGTGAACAGGAGATGGGGAATCACAAAAATAAAATATTTCCATAGATCACGAATTTCACCCTTCGCTGCGGGGACTAATTGTTACACAATAAGCGGACTATAAAAAAAATCGTAATTTTCATTCTCATCATTGCTATTCCAAATCTTTCGGCTCTTATTTTCGCACATGATTGTGCATTGTACTACGGTATTTAAGTACATGCGAAATAATACCTAAATTAAATGTTGGGTACAGATGCAAGAAAATAGTGTAACATACAAATTTTAACCAGTACAAAGAAAATAAAAAGTCGCGAAAGCGTATTATATCATTATCTGGTCTTATCTAAAGGATTTAGATTTTATGAGCATGAGTATTCAATTCAAACGGAATACTATAATTTATATAGATAGAAGAATATCTTTTTAGTTCAGTTTCCTTTGTTCGGTCTATATTACCAGTATGCAAATTTGCTGGCATATGGTTCAAACAGCAAAATGCATTAATGTATCTTTTACATATATGTACTCGTAATTATTTGTAATCTTGGTATTAGTCATATCTTCCAAATAAAATTTAACCACGTGCATATGCATTGAGTACGGATCGACCTAAATTATAATGTCTTGTTTCATTTGTTTTGTTTTATTATTAATGTGCAGATCCGTAGTCCAAACAAGAATATGCATTTTTTTTTTTTACATATATACTTGTATTTACTTTTTTATTGTTTACTTGTGCTTGTATCTTCCAGTTAACACGTGTAATCAATTCATGTGTATTAACTAATGGCTCCTAGGCATTTTCTGCTTTACAAATATTACCCACAGTCAAACCTGGAGAATAGGTGAAGGGGTAGATCAAGTCGTACTGGTTAATTATATCATTGTTCCATAAAACAAAAAGTTAGCTGCTTTTCATGGATACTGTTAAAAAATTATTTCCGGTGACAATGGGCTTTGTTTCTTATACTGATGTGCGGGACGTCTCTGTGGTATGTTGTGACAATTTTTTTTCCCCTCAGTAAGAATGGTCTTTGTTTCTTAAACTGTTGTGCAGTACGACCACATGTATATTTTGAAAGGCGCATTCCCACTGATAATGATCTTTATTTCTTAAACTACCATGCATTACATCCTTGTGGTATATCGTTGAAACATTATTATAATTGATAATGGTCTTTGTTATAATTGATAATGGTCTTTGTTTCCTAATCTGCCTTGCAATAAGTCCTTGTGGTGTATTCTAATAGATTAATTCTCAGTTACAGTTGTCTTTGTTTCCTACACTGATGTGCAGTAGATCCTTGTGGTACTGTGAATACTGATTCCCAGTGACAGTAGTCGTCTGTAAACTGGTGTGGTATATTCTAAACTATTTATTTTCTATGACAATGGTCTTTGTTTCTTTAAAAGTGACGTGCAGTACGTCCTTGTGATTCTATAATTTGCGCGCACGCGCTCATGCGTTTAAAGTACATAGTTTGTATGTAAAGAGTCAATCCCAGTTGAAGGGCTTCTTGGGAGCGTTTGTGAGTACGTTCGTTCGTATCACTGTACGTTTGTACGTTCGCTCTGATCGCATACGTTAGTACGTTCGTCAATATCACATATGTGTACGTTTGTTTGCAATGAATTCTATATTCCTTCTTGAGTTACATATTGTGCCCTTTCGACTTGTTTTCTCATGCATATTTCTATCATTTCCATAAATACGACCACTTAAGGGAACCCCATGAACGAAAAATTATGATATTTGATAGCTACAGAATGAATTTAATTTGCAGATCTCGTATATAATAGACATTTTATCTCACATATTTATATAATTTCCATATATTAGCCACTTATACGAACGCCACATGCGAAAAAGCAATGGTGTTTATTATAGAGAAAAAAAAATCTTAAATTATAATGAATAAAAGAGAAAAGGCAGTAACATAAGGATTCATTTTTTACAGACATCATTGAAAACGGGTCATAAACATAACCATGCCAGATTTGTTTACCTCGTCTCAGCTGATCTTGAAACGTCACTTATTATGGGCGGAGTCACCCAAACTCCACACTTCGAATGTACTCTTAAAACTACTAATGATAAAAATTTAGCTTTATAAGACAGAAAATTAAGCTTTATTATATGTAAAGCTTATTTATATTGAAGTATTTACTTAAATAAGGACTTATAAGCTGTTTGTGAAAGGGTACGATAATTTTCGTAGGCGGAGCATGAGTGGTTGCTGGAGACGTAGAATAAATGATCGATGGGTTTCTCTTTTACTTCATTTATCTCTTTATTCATCATTTTTCTCATTTATACGGCTTATAGCGAGAGAAAAAGCTGCCTATATTAAAATGAAGGTCTCTGCCCTCCTAATAGCGAGATTTAGAATAAAATTGCGTGTATATTCGCATGTTGTCTTTGTCTAAGGGAGAAGTTAACCCTGACAAAATATTACATATGTATTATAGGTGCAAAACTATGTAGTTCTCAGAGGAGTTCGTGTCAATAAATTTCAAATAAATTTTTCTTTACATAATCGCTAATGGATACTCAAGTGTTTTATTTCTTTTCTTTATGTATTTGTCCAAATATGTTTAATAAATTTTAAATTTTTATGCAATGTGCCTATGATTATAATACACATTTTGCAATAATTTTTATCATTAATTCTCGAAATTATTATATTCTCTTATATATATATATATATATATATATATATATATATATATATATATATATATATATATATATATATATATATATATATATATATATATATATATATATATGCAAAATAAACTGTTATATCACAGCACAATATGAAGCAAAACAAGGTCCATAAATAAAACACAAAAAGAAGCGAAGATGTACTATATATTACGACTGGAGTCCAGTCGTAATATATAGTACATCTTCGCTTCTTTTTGTGTTTTATTTATGGACCTTTTTTTGCTTCATATATATATATATATATATATATATATATATATATATATATATATATATATATATATATATATATATATATGATATATATATATATATATATATATATATATATATATATATATATATGATATATATATATATATATATAATCGTAAGCAAAAGTTGAGCAATATTAATCTATTTAAAAATTATCATAGAGGCTTTATTAAATACATAATGGCCTGTAATAATAATAAAAAAAAAAATAATAATAATAATAATAATAATAATAATAATAATAATAATAATAATAATAATAATAATAATAATAATGGCAGCAAACGCTACTCCGAGGAACAGATTTCATGCGTAACTATTCCCTAATTTGGGATTTTTGTGTATGACGTCACACACATTGGGAACACACAGAAGGTCGCCATTGTAAGAAGTGTAAAGGTGCAGCCAAATTCGCTCTCCGATCCCAAGAAGCATTTTCGGGGCTTTTGGGCCCTTTCACCACCACAAAAATGTCCTCCCCAAGTGCAGGAAAGCGTCGTATGGACACGGACGTCATCAAACTGTATCCTTTATACGTCGAATTTGGGAGAAAATGGCCTAAATACGAAGGGACCTTTTTTGAGGTCTTTTATTGTTCTTGTTTTGGGATGAAGGGAGTGAGAGAATGAGAGAGAAAGAGAAGGCCTTTTGGGCCCTTTCTTCAATCACTGAAATGTCCTCCCCTAGCGACGTATAGACGCAGACGTCATCAAACCGTATGTTATATACATCGAGTATGGGCGAAAAAAACCCTAATATGAATAAATCATTAATGGCTTTTGTCTATCTGGGGTTTGCTAATGCGAGAGAGAGAGAGAGAGAGAGACTTGACTTTTTAAATGACGTCTTTGATTTGTTATCCATGTGGTGGAATTTCACTGTTATAGTCATTTAGGCCACGTGCATTGCATTTCCATTTTGTTATTTAGCAATTACGTATTATGGAGTTCTCGATTGTTCGTGTGCAGAAAAGGTATTGGAAAGTGAAATTTTGAATGGGTAGTTTCGTCATCATTAAATCAGGTGACCTAACAGCAGGACTTAAATATTTTTGATGAGGGTAAAAATGTCTATGAATTGGATTATGGTCATATTTTCTTGGAGGGGGAAAATACTTACTTTCACACAACCCAGTGAGGGGAATGGAATTGAACAATGAAAAGTGTCACCAACAGCTGAAAGAAATTCTATAATTTTACTATTAATTCGTTCCGTAATTAACAGAGGGTCAACACGCCTATAAGGAATGAAAGGAAAGCACTTAACACAGAAATAAACATCTTTAATAAAAAAAAAAAGACAGCAAATTCAACTACCAACTCATATATTAATCAGGCCACACTGGGCTAACCTAGCTAACCTAACCAGACATAGATAGTAATATAATTTTCTTGAGATGTTTTTCCATAACATTTTATTTTTTATTTGTTTAAAATAATTTTAGTATTTTATTACACATATACCCTTCTTATTCTCCAGTATTTTATGCTAAAAGTAGGTCTCGGCATTCCTATGATTTTTTTTTATGTATTTCGAACGAAGCTGACCTTTAAAAACGTCGTTAGTTTCTAATTTTTAGGGTTGGCTTTGTTAGATTATGAAAAATTCCCCATGGTTTTTAAAGGACATATTTATTCAAAACACCTCAAAAACTATAGGAAAAACTTATATTTTCTTTCCAAAGGAATAGTGAAACAGTAAAAACTTACCATTTTGGAGGAGTCTGTGGTCTGTTGTGAGGTAATGGTAGAGGAACGTTGTCGTCTATTGGAGAATATAGTAATGTATACACTGAGAGAATTTTTGTTTGTTTCATTGGACCGAATGCCTGGCTGATGTAAGCTTTAAATGTGGTTAGAGTGGGCCACGTTAGTTTCCTCTAGAACTTTTTATCGCTTGAGTAAATACAAACTTAGAATTGATTGTACAGTACATACATTATGGATTGTGTTCCACTGTGTTCGTCTTATGGCTGTTTGGAGAAATTTTGTTCGACTGAGCAGTCCAGCTAATTGCATATTTCACTCCTTTTTACAGAAGAAAAAAATTAGATGTCCTTGATCGAATTACAGAGAATTACCGCAGATTGAAAATTTTGGGGATTGTGACTAAATTATTTCATTCTAAGAAAAGGAAGCTGCTAAGAAGAAGATTGCAGCAATAGGAGAAAACTATTGATTCCTTGCTTTATGGAATGAAGAACTTCTACATACCATAATCCAGTTTTGTATTTCTCAACACATATATGTGGTCTACTTAACATTAAGTTCAAGCTACTGCTTTTTTGGCTCATGGACTGAGGAACTGCTTTATTTCACAGTATTGGTCATTCTTACCTCCTGAAGTGGCGAAGCTCGCTGGGGCACGCTGTATAGTATTATTCTGTTACGGTACTTTGAAACTATTGTTGTGAGTGTAAGTCTTCCTGATCTTGACATCTGATCTGTAACTTACATGACATTCAGAGTTCTGCCAAAATGGTTTGCAGAGGAACTTGATAATTCTAGTAACATGCTTGTCAAAGTTGGTCACATTTAAGCCACAGAAGAAATATCACAACATGACACATAAATGATCTATTGTTAGGTTGACAAGAAACTGAAAATTTGCGTCCATATATGAAAATTTTGATGCTAGTAGTTCTATATGGATATGATAGAAAACTCTTGAGATAAATATCTGATTGTGCCTGTCAGATAGATTAGTAGATATTTTTATATACTGTATATCATACAGACTCAAATGATTCTGTATATTGAGAAGGCAAGAATATCATCTCCATATTCCCCTGCTTGTCTTGTAAGTTGAGTAAATGGAGTGGAGTGATGGGGCTGAGAATCCCCTCCTTTGTATTTTTCTCCCACAGAGAGCTAGGTGTTTGCTCAGACTCGGCCACCCCCCTTATAACGAGGATTATGGCTTTTGTATATAGATTACATAGCTAGCACAGTATACTGGGACAGGTGGGTGTGGTGTGGGGGAGTTACCATGGGATGATGTGGTTGGGATAAAACAACTGTAGCTGTTATGCCTCATGGCAGATGATCCTTATCCTGTCACTCTGTGGATGACCCAAGCAGGGAGGTGGAGGGACTTGTAGCGGCCCTTTTGCCCAAAGAAACGAAAAGGAGTGATAGATGTATATTAGATTCCAGTGAATGTGTGTGCTTTGACTCTGCCACACCCTTGCAAGAGGGTTTACAGCCATTGCATATATATTTTCTTTATCTGTCAATATTAATCTCCGTTTGGGGGGAACATAGCCGGACTGAAGCTGGGGAATTAATGCAGGAGGTCCTCCTAGTGCCCCACCTTGGGTCAAATGAAGGTCTGTCACCTCCTGAGTCAAGTATTCTACTGCAGTGCTAGGCAGTCCTCCATTGTTTATGTTGATTGTAGAGTAAAAACTGTTGTACATTTTCTTTACTCATTTGTACATAATATTTATTATTAATGAAGCAGTTTTGTACTTGATGACTTTTCGGTTGATATTATCAATAGTAAGGAAATGTAACTTCCTGTTTTGGCTATTAATGCACTGTACAAGATTTTATCTCTCTAAGACAGATTTCGTACGCACACAAATGTACCCATATGTATGGATGTTATTTTATCATTCTTTCTCCATATTTTTTTTTTTACAAGAATCAAAGAAATCTGTAAATGATCTGAAAATGAATTGACATTTCTGATAAGTTATATTTGTCACTATCTATCTATTTTTCTGTAAATATATATTTCCCTGACATAATTTTTCCAGTATTGAGAAAAAGCATGAAGTTACAATGCTCAATGGTCTTAACGAATTTTGCGTCAAATTTTACGGCCCAAAAGGAAGTAAGTATTTAAAGGAAATTGATATTTTGATGGGCACGATATATGAATTGTGTTGAATAGCTCTGTTATCCTTCTATTTTTTTATAATTTTAATTAAAAATTAATTTAATGTGTTTATTCATATGGAACTTCCTTCAGACTTGATTAGAATGTAGATTATGAGCTTCTACTTTTAGGAGTTACATTAAGATTATATTCTTGCATCAGTTTTTTTTATTGATAATATGTCTTATAGTAATGAATGTTAGAGTTGTTTGACGCAGGTGTCTTCTCAAGGACTAGAATTGATGTGCATAGCATATGTCCTTCCATATAACTTTAATAGATATTAATCTTGTTCTTCAGAGATGAACAAAAACTTCATTTTATAATTTTTGAAAAACATGGTAATTTGATCATTCTAATTGTGAGTTTTCATCACTCACAATCTTGTGAGTTCTCATTAAATTTTCTAGACCAGCTATTTCAGGATGTTAGAATGTTAGGGACTTGATATCTCCTGCTGTTCTTCATATATCTACACTCGTCACCTCTGAGTATTTGGATGGTTTAATTTTTAATGCTCTCGTTTACAATATTCCTCCGTATGGCATTGTCATATGGGAGAATTTTAAGTTAGGAGTTTATGTATGATGATTCCTTTTCAGTTTTATCGTTGCTTTTTCAGTACTTACCAGAAATCTTGAAAGTTAAGACTGTTACGTTTATGGCTTATTTGCTTTACAGCTCCATACGAAGGTGGAGTTTGGAAAGTACGTGTTCATCTACCGGAGCACTATCCCTTCAAATCTCCAAGTATTGGATTCATGAACAAAGTGTACCATCCAAACATAGACGAAGTGTCTGGGACAGTATGCTTGGATGTTATAAATCAAGCTTGGACAGCATTGTATGGTATGTTTTTTTTTTATGATTGTGACACCAGGATGGGCCAAAAAAAAATTATAAAATAAAACAGCCCTCATCGGGCCTGGGCACGAAGAATACATAAAGTAAAGAGAAACAGAGATGGAAAGTGTAATGACTTGTCAGATGTGAAGGGATAATACAAGATATGTGATGAATATCCAAGAATATTCAGTGTAGCTGTAGGCATAGAAAAAGAACCGTAACTGAAGGAAGACTTTTCTCGAACTGTCCTGGATAGACCTATTTAAGTTCAAAAAACCTTCAGCTGTAGTATCGCAACGGGCGGCTGGTGCCATGAGCCAACCTACTACATTAAATGCAATCATCCTTAGAACCTGGAAATATAACATCATTATTTATTATACCAAGAGAGGAAAACAACATAGGATTGAACAAACGAGATATATATATATATATATATATATATATATATATATATATATATATATATATATATATATATATATATATATATATATATATATATATATATAATTGCTTATATCAGCCTTGTCCTTGAGCTGCTACTTTTTCTTAATTTTCTTGGTGCCAGGGCACAATGAGGGCAGTTTTTTTTGCCTGTCCCAGTGTCGCACTTACAAAAGAAAATGAAATTATTAGTGGTAATTTGTTGCTGTTTCTTATTATGCTCAGGAGAGAGAATTTGCACCTTTATTGCAAACATATAAGATTGAAGGGGGAGCAAAGGTCTGGTAATCCCGTCCTCCCGGAATTTTTTGTCCTTGCCACGAAACAGGTGATAGAAAATGTAGAGATGAGAAGGGTATAATGTTAATGCCCAGTTCATTCGCTTGTTGTTCAGTTGTGGCCACCCTGTTCACTTCATTGGTAATACAGTTGCATTATACTGAAAATCTAAAACACATACTTTACATCATTAAATCTCTATGCATTTTTGAAGTTAATAAGTACTCTCATAGACAGAAATATTGGGAAAACCTCTTGGTGTCTCTACATGTTAGTACACAGTTTCCGATCAGATAAAGATTAAGGTAAAGCTAGTACAGTATGCATTAACCTAATCTTTACCTTATTAAATTTTTCTACTTGCATGAATAAACTAACAAATAAACGATCATGTAAATTTGCTCTGAGGGTTTTGTTTAACATTACAGACTTGTCCAACATATTTGAAAGTTTTTTACCGCAGCTCCTAACATATCCAAATCCCATCGATCCCCTAAATGGAGACGCGGCAGCCATGTATCTCCACAAACCTGAGGAGTACAAGAAAAAAGTCTCAGGTAAGTTTTTTTTGAACAGATTTAATTCTATTGACATTTTCTTAGCCGTCTTACTAGAATTGAACTGTAGTTCTATTTGGAATAATGTTAATTATATTCGACATGATTAAATTTTTATTTGTCAAATGTCTGAGGTGGTAAGATAGTGAAGTTTTTCTTTTGTTTCCCTATTGCTTAATGTCATACCTCTTTGCATAATTAATATCATTATTTTCCTATAAAGGAATCTTACAAACTACATAAGAAATAAAGTTACTGTTTGTGTGGAGTTGATGAAAGGAGGTAGTTATTTGAATTATATTTCATGTAATGTAGTTCTGTTTCTTTAGTCTTGTGAGTTTGCTCCTTAATAAGAACAAGCCTTGAATCTGATCAGGTAGTGGCCACGGTGGCTAAACGATAACATTAGCGACTTTGATTCATCAGGTGGAAGGTTCGCGTCCCACCATGGTCTGAGGTTAGAAAGGGCATTCAGTCTGGGTAATGGTCACATTTGCCAAAACCAAAGCCCTTCAGAAGAAGGCACCCTCTGTAGAAAATGGAGTACATGATGTAAAACTGATCATATCACAGTTGAACAGATCCGGTAAAGAATAGCCAACCCCAGTACATGGAATACTCCTGTGAATTTCTTAGTCTTAAGATATACTACATAATTAAGTGGCTCATAAAGAGTGGTAGGTCTTGAAATTAGGCCAAAGGCTCTATGCTAAAATTGCTGTGTTTTTGATCATAAAATCAGCAAGTGCCCGAGTCGTTTTTACTTATTCAGGTATTAGTTTACTTTAGTTTACTGCTGAGGAATCTACATCCCAGAATACTTCGATGATTTCCAATTTAAAACTTTGAAATGTTCTTAATGATGTATGCTTTTGGGTGAAGTATCTGGCTGTATGGCAGGTAATTAATGATAACATGAGACTTTTCTTTAACATATTTACTAGTTAATCTGAGGTCTTATTTATGGTAAATAATCCTCATTTTTGTCACTGTTAGCCCCCATTTGTGGGTGGACACAGATGGCTTGAAGTTGGAGACTTCAGGCATAATGCCCTTCCTATTACCTTGCTGTAGGTTCGAACATGGGTAATCACCTCTCTGGTCTAGCACCCTACCAAGTATTTTTGCCCCTTTTTCAATTATGGAATGAAATGTTATTTTTCCCTTAGCTGTTTTTAGGGAACAAACTGTTTCTTTTTTTATTCTGCTAAATGGTATATCCTCGTGTATGAAAATAACTGCAAATTTTCAGACATGTATAAGTTCATTGTTGAGTTGCTATTAGATTTCTTACACTCGTTCATACTTTCACTGGCTACGGAGACTCATTGCGTTCTTACCGTCAGACTATGTAAAACGATATGCAACCGAGGAGGCCCTCAAAGAGCAGGAAGCTGCCCAGGCAGATTCGTCCGATTCAGAGTCATCCATGTCCGACTTTTCTGAAGATGAAGCACAAGACATGGAGCTCTAACCAGCCCACCAAACTTGAAACCACCTTTTAAAATCATCATGGTCTTCATACCTTTTCCCCCCCTCACCTATTGCTCCAGGCTCTAGGCCAAAAAAAAATTCTTGTAGGTGATGCCAAAGTGATGCAAAGCTGTGATTATCAGTTAACAGAGAAAAGGAACCTCAAGATTTAAATAGAGTATGTACTGTGTTCTCGAGTCTTGCTTTAAATGTGATGGACTTCACAAAAGGCCATCGCAGAGTGGACTGATTTTTTGGCTTTATTGCAACTTCGTTCTGAATTCTTTTGTAAATATCAGTACAATCTTTCTTCTCTTATGACATCTGTGAATAAGAGATGATGCGAGTCATATTAATTTTTTTTGCCAACTTGGTGCCATTGGGAAGTAAATGACGTAATAATCTGTATATCAAAACTTAGTTCAAAGTAGCAGTCGACTCCTAACGTGTTTGTGTAATACCATATTTTCATAGCGTTTTATTTTGCTTTCAGGATCTCGTTCTTTCATAATAGGTATTTTTTTACTTTAAATTAATTTGCATTTTTTGTATTTTTTTTTTTTTTTTGCCTTTTCAAGTTGAATAAAATCGGTTTTAGTATTTAAATACCCGAATAGGTAGGGGGACTCGTCTAAAACACAACGCAAGCAGCCAAATGACAGGATTTTGGAAAAATTTGAGAATGGTTACAGTCCTTTCTGAGAGCTCTGGAGCTTCACAATCGTTCACAGAGATTATATTAAGTGTAAACAGTGACTCCTTCACTGACAAATGAAGGAATAGTTTTTATACAGAAGATTTTTTCCCCCCTCCCCGTTATGGCACTGGTATCTCGGTCGGTCCTTGCGTAACTGATGCTGCTTCCATCGCTTATTACTGTGTTGTATCACCTGTTTCAGGTGTTGAGTAAGTACTTTGGAGAAGTGGTAGAAAAGAAGCTCTAGCAACTCAACGTTGGTACTTAAAGATTTTAAACGTTTGAATTACTGTTGTCTGTTAGCATGATCAAATTATCTTTTGTAATCTGGATCATCTTGTTAATAATTTTGAAAACTAGAAATGGGGAATTCGTTTTATATACCGGGATTGTATTTTAGCTGCAGTACCAAGATTTTATTGATCGAAGTCAAAAGCGAATCAGAGTATGGTTTATTTTCTAAAGTTTCAGCAATACAAGTTTACTTCAACCAGTTCAAGAATTGACTTGATTGTATATTGAGTTAATTCAGGGTTTTTCTTTTTTACCACTAAAGTTTATCGTCATTCGTGGCTGAACTTAAAATGGAGCAGGTCAAGACAAAAAAGCTTCGAGGATTTTTATTAGAGAGAGAATACCAGTGACCAAGTTAAGTGCTCTCAGCTGAAGCTAAACAGCTACTCAAGTCATTCAAAAGTTGCATTTTGGAAAAGTGCAACAACAGGAATTTTCCCTGCGAATAAAGTAGGGCTTTGCATTAATGATATTTGCAATTCGTAATTGGGTCACTTTCTTCGATAGTACTTCTATGAGAAGAGCTTAAGAAATATAGTCCTTATACACAATGCCAACTTTTGAGGGTACGGTACTGTTTGGCTGGGAGTTGATCAGGCATGTTATGCATAACGTTGAGTGTGTTGTTGTCTTTGTTTGACCTTAACTATTGAAAATTACCTATTGCGTCTTTGTTTAGTGCGAAGGCAGTGGAGCCGCCTGCCTTGATGTGCGTCTAACGTATATTTTATCTTGGCATTTAATAAAAAAAAATATACCATATACTTTCTTATATTTATTGCTGTGTTGAAGGTGTCTAAAGACTTAACCAGCAAACAGATAATATGGATGCCTTCCTTGAGAGTGTTTTTTTGCTTTTCCCCATTTACATATTCAGTCTCATGAGCTGGGATTGCAATTATATTCACTTGTATTTTGAGTAGGGACTAATGAAATAGTGTTAATGAAGTAAACTACCTTTAGGAAACACCGAAAGCATTTTAGTCATTATGGAAAAAAAATCCCATTTTGTAAGACTAACCATTCTTATTTTTATTAATAAAAGTATTATTGCAATTATGGTAGTATTAAAATGTTGCATGATAAAGAAATTAACATTCTGGTAGGGGGTTATAATAATAATAAAAAAATAGGTATTGAACTAGGATTGGCTAAGGATTCTCTAAAAAATGTTTGCCCTGGTTCAGTATAAGGCTGTACTAGTTAGCACTAGTTCCCAGTACATGGGACAGGACTAAATTGTGTATATCTAATCCTTTCTATTATAAGGTTACCACCGATTAAGTTATCATGCGATGCTATAAAAGTCAGAGAATATTATACAAGCATGGCAAAGGAAATGGTTAAAACCAGTTTCGTTTGTAGCTTCAAGGCCTCTCCTAGTCAGTAAATAATTATTTTCTTTTAAGTTGGGGTAATTTTTTTATTCCATTAACAGTTTTATACTTCTATTTGTTTTATCACACAAATCACAGTTACGTACGAGGTGGTAAGGAGAGAGAGTAGCGTAACGTTATTCCGATGAAAAAAAAAAATCGGTATTGACCGATTTATACATAGCTTAAGTATACATCTTTGTATTAAGTATGTAGCCCAGCAGCAGTCATTTATTTATCTTATATAGAAATAGATAAAAAGTTGTTTTACTATTCTTAACATCATTATTGTTATTGTAAGATGGCAAGACCAGTATAAGTTAACAGGTATGTACAAGATATCTTGAATTCTCTATAGTATATACATAGTGACCTTCATTTAGCAATAAATACTAACTTTTTATGTTGTGATGTTTCTTAGAGCGTCTTGTTTTCTCCCCATTTGTATGTGTGATGACCCGTATTTCTCCAAAAGTATGAGAACGTGAAAGGGTCTTCAAGAATTATTGCAGTCAAATGTTTTTATTTTTTGTGTTGAGAAGAGGAATTTCAGGAAGGTTGAATTTATCAAGAGCTTCAATGTCAAACTCCATGTTATGCATGCCAGCCATACACCTGCTTTAGGTGAAATTGAAAGGTTCATCATACTATTTTCTCTTCCTTTATCTAGTACTATATTTACTACTGTCTTTAAACTCACAGAAAGGGTCCTATCAGAGACTGTTATCCCAAAATGACCTCTACGTGTGGAGAAGATACGGCATATGTATGCTGCGAATATATCTATTAATAACGCTAACACGGTTAATTTTACTAATATTCGTGACAAACTTTTATGAGTTCTCTGAACATATTATGAAGTGGATATCTTTAAGTTCTTTTTTGGATATCTCTTTTGCTCTAAATTTGTTCTCTCCTTTTTATGTATAAAGGTTAAATTTTTACAAAGGAGTTGCTTGTTGTCATTGCAAAAGGATATGTTGTAGAGAGTAGTGTGTGGTTTTTAAAATGGTAAAGAATCAGAGCTGTGCTGATCCTGTGTACATTTTTTTTTCATAGTATTGACTCACCATCGTTTACTGCTTGAGCTTATCTCTAATGACAGCTATTTTTATATTTCTGCCTATGCAGTACATATGTGGAACACTTAAAGTGCTTGATCCTGTTATATGCAAAATTTATCCAGTATAAGTAATGGTAATTTATGCCCCTATTCTTGGTTTTTAGTTCTTTTACAGTTTTCTTATCTTGTTGAAAAGAAGAGTTTTGTAAGTTTAGCAATGGCTTTAAGGACATATTCTTCTGTGCAATAGAAGTCTTTTCCATTTTTATATATCTCACTGTTGTAAGTCTTTGGCTAAAGGCTCATTGCATGGATAATAAAGCTAAGACAAATGGAATCTAAAATAAAAAATAGAAAGATCACAATATAATAATTTGAAGGTTAGTAGATCTCGGTATTAAGTAAGTTTCCCAACAGTTGACATGAAATCCCCTTCTGTTAACCTTAAATAACTGCCGATGGGGTGCTAATTATATATTGTAGTCTCATTTACTGTAAAAAAGAAAAAGAAAAAAAAAGTAGATTAACAAAAAAATCTAGTATCTTGAACTGAGTAGCTTCATTTAACATGGAACAAATATTAAAGAATGTCATTTACGTTATTCATTGTTCTTTTCTCTTGCTACACAAAAAGTAGCAGTTTAGTAAATCTTGAAATTGGCTTTGGATAAGCTCAAGTGCATGATGGTGTAGTCGTTCTTAGGTGTTAAGGTCAATTATAGTAAAATGCTTATCAGCCAATCCCTCCCCCCAAAGCTTTAAGGACAAAAGTGCTCAAGGGCATGCATTCTAGACCAAGTTTGCGCAGACGACTGTTGAGAGATAGGGAAGGTTAATGTAATGCAGAACATACTTTTGCTTAAAATCTACTTACGGACTTGTTTGTACGTAGTCGAAGACGAGCTGGCCATCGTAAAATCAGTGTACTTTGAGTTTTATGCTTGTTTTGAGCATCGTGTAAAAAAAAAAAAAAAAGTTTCGCAACTTCAAATTGTGTCGAAAAACACCACAGGTATGTCTAGTATATTTATATATATATATTATTTTTTAGTGAGGATATGGTAAAGCTAGGAGAAACACCACTGATGTCTATGCAAGTTTTTTTTACCAAAACCTCAAGTACATTTGTTTTTTCTGTATTTTCAGCACAGTAATGGTAAAATCTTCACTTTACAAATATTAATCATTTATCTTAATTTATAAGAAGGAAAGTAGTGATTTTATTGCTTCGTTCAGAATCTTTGGTGACTTCTGAAGTTCTCTGAAGGGCGATCAGAATAATTTTGAAGTTGGAGAAAGGTATATGTAGTAAGTTATTGATGTAACAGGTAATCCTGATACCTAGGTTTTAAGTGAAAAGTCTTAAGACTTATTTACTAAATATGTTTACTTCGTATTCAGAGTTTAAAAATAGCTTCTTTTCCAGTACATTAATATTGTATTCTAAGTTTAATCTTACAATATAAATGAATATGCAATAGTAATATACCAAAGAGCATGGCTTGATTGAATATTAATTTAGCATTAAAGATTAGTGTTTGAATGAAATACAGTGCTGGATTTGCAGTTTTGTGATGATAAGACGATTTAAAAGAAGGGCTCTCCTCAGTTGGTTTGTATCAGTGGTACATATTCAGTTATACTATAAAATCGGACCTCTCCTGTCGAACGTTATCAAGTTTGGATGTTTAGTCACTGTAAGACTTATGATTAAATACAGAGGAGAAAACCAATGCCATTTTAGAACAAAAATTGAGTGTGGTAATGACTTGATGTAGAACCGTGTATTGGTCAGCAGTAAAAAAAAAAATTGAAGGAAATGTATCCCATGAAGCAAGAGTACTATTAATATGGTAATGATTTAAATTGGAAACATTTATTTCCTTGTGTAATTGAAAAACATAGAGATTTAAGAAGAATGAAAAAGAGGATGGAACAAAGGCGTACGGGCGAAATGAGAGTACCTAGAGTATGGTAATGATGGCTCAGTGTAGAACCAGGAGCACTTTGTCTTTTTTGAACCTCACTGTCTTTCATTGGAGGGTTTGGCTGGTTGACTGGCACAGGCAGTGAAACTGTAAAAAAACATGTTTCTAAAACATTCGTATCTGTGTCCTGCTCTTGATTTTTAATAGTTTCACAATATTACTTTAAAAATTATTTTTGCCTTTCAATTGGAAAAGGTTTTGCAGTGTTGGTGCAACTTTAATAAGTTCTCTAAATTTTTTTTCTTTTTTTATCATTTATACATTGCAATCTGCACCATCATCTGTAATAGGGAATGAAAGTTTACATTTTTTAAGAAATGATCCAAGTTTTGGATATTGTTTGAAAACAAAAAATGGGGTCCATTTAATCCATGTTTCTACAGTTCCATGTTTTGTGGCAGTTTAAGATAAATAATTCAACCATCTCCTTGTTGAGTCACATTATTTAAAAAAAAAAAAGCACGAGTCTGTTTGTATTAGTACGCGCGAGTGAATGTTGCAAAAAGTGTAAAACAAATATACATAACACGGAAGATTCCCAGCTGATGTATTTGAGAGGAAATCAGTAATTTTTTTTTTTTTTTTTTTTTTTTGGTGGGGCTAGGTGTAACTCTTACTAGGATTCGGTATTGGTTTTTAACTTTAAAAAAAGGTTTAATATTTTATGGCTATAATAAATATTCGGGATAAAGACTTTCCTTGAGTCTTTGCGGCTGTTTTGCAATACAGAACTAATTACTTTGAAGTTTTTACTTGCAGTGATATAATGTTTTAGTGTAATTAAAGCTGTGCCCAGTTTGTTGTTGGAGCCTCCTAAAAGGGATAGGGGGAGGTGGGGGTTGGCAATCCCTCCCTCCTAGAATTTTTTTTAGTCATAAAACAGCAGACACGAGATTCAAGGATGGGCAAAAGCCTCATTTCTATACTGTAGTACGAAGCACACTTCTGAGCTCCATGAAAATAAAATTAATTTCGATACTTTATCACCCAACAAACTTTTCTCTGACAATAGTAACTGGTTTCAGAGAAATTAGTATTGGATACAATTTCACTATTCTGTATTATGGCAGTTTTTAAGTACAAGTACCCTAGCCTTAAATGAATTTAGTAGCAGAAGTTCCCCTGTTCCCCCCAGCCTCTGGGGAACATTTATCAGCAGTGGTTTCCCTATTTTACAACTGACCAACTTGAAAGTCTGTGTATACAGTATATATATACATTATATATATAAAAAAATATACCATATATGTTTGTAATTATTATTGTTATTGAGAAAAATGTATGCCTGTATAAAACTGCAGTATTTTTTTTTTAAATCATAGACATTTTGATGACCACCTCAAAGCATTGTGTAAAGTGCTGGCTATCATCACTTTGTATATTCTTCAGCTGAATAAATGGCTTTGTGTTATTTGTACATGGCTGTCTGACTTTGATCCCTATATTTTACTTGCCAGTGTTTATTTCAGCATGTATATCCCTCTTATCTGATATATGGACTTACATAAATTAATCAAAATAATTTTCTCAATATACAAAAGCCATAATTTCCCCTTACAAGGGGGAGAGGCTGAGTCATAGCAAAAAACTGCCTGTCCCGATGTCACACACTTCCCTGCTCATTTCGTCATTACATATTTAGCAGAAAGCTCTTAAGCCCCTCTGTCCATTACGAAAATGTTTTATATCTACTGCAAAGAAATACTTCAGTTGTGGCCAAGTTTTTGTGTTTTGACTACCACTCATGTTCTGACATCGATAAAGCACTGTGGAAATGCATACAGCCACAATTTTCTTAAAAAAAAATTATTAAATTGCTCAAAGCCTTTACTGAGAGCGTATCAACTTGACATAATATGCAAAGCAGTAATACAAAAATCTTTGGGAACATGTGATTACAATGCATATCGGTTATCTCCAAAAGTGTAAAATTCACTCTCAGAAGTGTGTTAAATGTCTCAACATTTACCAAAGTCTGTGAATACCAGAAACCATACTTATGCCAAAGGCAAATTATTTGGAAACATGATGTAAAGTATACAAAGAATGATAGACAATTTATTTCTCAACCATTCTAACAATCGTATGTTTTCCTTAAAACAGGCTTTGTAATTTTATTATTGTAGGTCGTATATTTCCACTAGAGGAGGGAGACAAGAATATGTAAATATGAGGTATAAGTAAGCATTCTAATCAATATTTTGCTTAAGGTACCAATACTCGCAATGAAACAGAAAAGGTTAAGTGAGAGTTGATACTAGCAATGGTAATGGAAAGTGAAATGGCCAAGGGATACCAGAGATGAACAAACACCTTAACTAATATAATTTTGTACTGTAGGACCTCTTAATCTTGGCAAAAATACTGTGTAGTGTTTAATGACTATTAATTAATAAGTTTAATGCATATCTGGATGATAATAGTATTTAATGACTATGATAATGGTATTAATGACTACTAATATATCACTCTAATGCTTGTCCTAAAAATGATAACTATTCATTATACAACGATATCTTACTTTTATCATAACATCATTTTACAAGGGAAGACAAATGAAATTAAGCTAATGTATTTGAATAATGAAAACGAAAAATCTGCTAAGTACCTATTTTCAGGTATAAAAAAAAAAAATCTGAGTGGCTGCAATAAGAACTGGTATAATTGTTTGTACAATACTCCTTCTATGGATGTTCTTTATAAGGCTAGCACAACAGAAATCCTCAAAGAGTGTAAGATTAATTAATGTCAAAATGTACTTTGGTTGTGGCTTCTTTAAACTAAAAAAAAAAAAAGGCTTCTATGAAAATGAGAGGGACAGTCTCCTTTAAACTAAGAAAAGTGCTTGTATGAAAATGAGAGGAACAGCCCTTCAAACAAAACAAACAAAGGCCTTTATGAAATGAGAGGGTCAGCCCCCTTTAAACTAAAAAAAAAAGGGGGGGGGCTTTATGAATATGAACGGGGACAGTCGCGTGCAAAAAAAAAAAAAAAAAAAAATATATATATATATATATATATATATATATATATATAGTATATATATATATATATATATATATATACCGGTATATATATATATATATATATATATAGATATAGAGAGAGAGAGCTTCCATGGAAATGATAAACAGTCTTTAGAGTAAAAAAAAGGCCTCTATGAAAATGAGAAACAGTCCTCTTGAACTAAAAAAAAAGGTCTTTTATGAAAATGAGAGGTTCTCTTTAAACTATTAAAAAAAGGCTTCTATGTAAATGAGAGGAAAAGTCCCTTCAAAGCTAAGCTTCCATGAAAATGAGTACAGTCCCCTTTAAACTATATAATAAAAAAAAAAGGCTTCCATGGAAATGAGTACATTCTCATTTTTTATATATATATATATATATATATATATATATATATATATATATATATATATATATATATATATATATATATATATATATATATATATAATATTATAAAAGAAGCTTTCATGAAAATGAGTACAGTCCCCATTGAATTAAAAAAAAAAGGCTTCCATGAAAATTAGAGCAACATATACATAGAAATAGTAAAATTTCACTACCTCACCAATACAAAATGACATTAACACATCCAGGTCAAGTTTTCTTAAACTTCCTTATCAAGATGTTCAGAGGAATATTTCTGGCAGATAAAAAAAAAAATACAAAAATGAATGTCAAATAAACTTTCTCTGATTGCGTAGCACCAAAAATCATTGTAAATTAGCCATAAATGTCTAGGTATCAGTACAATGTTATGTCATCATTAGGCTGAAATGGAAATCCAAAAATAATAATACCGTACCATAAAAAAGTACGCAAATGGTATGGTCATGTTTTAAGTGTTCTCACTAAAACTCGTACTTCCAAAAGTATTTCAGGTGTGACAAGGAGCACAAAAACTATGCTTACTGAAGCTGAATCCTATTAGGGCATGCTGAATTAGCTAATTTAATATCTCAATTCAGTAATGCATTATTACTAATCATAAATACAATAATGCAAAGGGATTATTATGATGGAAAAAAAGTTCATTCTATGATTCTGTTCCAGAAGATGAGACAAAAGTGGCTTAAATAACGATGAGGATGAACTTCCAAGCAAAATGACATTAGGGGTGAGACGAGTCGGGCTCTTGTCTGTCATCAGGGTCGTGGTGGTCTTCACCATCTGTTCCTGGCTGTTCTCGCTTTTGCTTTTTGGCTCTTATATCTGCTAATGTTTCTTCTATTGTACGCTTGTCCTTCTTAAGTTCACTTCGAACTGGGTTGAGAATAGAAACGTCCACAATATTAATGTAAATTCCACAAAGACATTGACACCGAAGGTAAAAAAAAACCTGTACTAAAAATCTGTACCACAGATTTTTACAGATGCTATTATGAAGTTTTTATAATGTATTATAAAAATACCACAAAAATATGCAGTATGGTATTAATTTTATTACTGCAAATATATACAAGAAAAGACTACCCTTTTTATTCAGGTGCAAAATTTCAAGATAGGCCGTTGTATGTGGAGCACATATTTTTTATGACTGATTTCAATTACAGTACTTACATTTCTCAACAGAGGACAGAGAGTGCTAATTTAGAGCTTACCAAAACCAAACTGCTTGTTGACTTCTAGTATTCGTGCTGCTTCCTTCCCTGTCTCCTTACCAACCAGACGTTCGTACTTTTCAATGAATTTATTCGAACCGGGATCATTTCTTAACTTTTGTGTTCTAATTTCGTCCTCTAATTTCTGTTGCTCTTTCTGTAATAACAATTTGCTAAATATAATGAACTATCATCGCAAACAGTCAAATACACTATGGAAAACTGCACTACATACAACCACATATGCCAAAACACAACACACACTCCCTGACAGCTCAGTGGGAAAGTCTGGGATCGGCAGTGGCCTTCCTTAGGGAGTTGAAGCTGGTCAGCCAGACAACAACAGATACTAAGAGTTAGCACTTAGCTAGAATTTGAGTGTTATTATTATATTTGGGTACTGAATCCAAAAAGATATAGCTATTAAAACTAAGAAATATGACTAGTATAAAGAGACTGGCAGTTAATTTTAAAATATCTAGAGTCCAGGTAAATATCAAGGGATAAATTCTCCTGCTATAGTTATAGTTTCTAGAGTCCAGGTAAATATCAAGGGATAAATTCTCCTGTTATAGTTATAATTTCAGAGAGCTCCGAAATTGAGCTGCATCATACGAAAATACATCAACATATAAAAGTATCATAAATACATATCAACAATAATTTTAATTGCTGCTACTGTCCTATATACACTTTTTCCTTTTACATTTTATGTGTCACTATTAGACCCCATTTGGGGGTGGACACAGACAGATTGAGGGAGGGGGAATAATGGCTGCAAAATCTTCCTAAAACCCTGCTGTGGGTTTAAGCGCAGCTTCATCCCTCCTAAATCGAGCATTTTACTGCTCCAACTACTATATACTTATGAAAAAATTAAAACATAAGACATACCAACTTAACCGACTCTTTATACTTCTCAGGATCCCATTCTTCGCCGTTTTTATAAGCCTCTAACTCTTCTTCCGTTAAAGGATGTTCCTTTTTGAAGACCATAACGTGGCGGTCAACATCTTCTACTCCGAATGCGTACGTAGTAAGGCCAGCAATATCGGCTACGTCTCGTCTGAAAATAAATAGTTTTCATAAGAGTGACAAAATCCATTGCCTAATACAACCAATATTTAACTATTATATGCTTATTTAAGGTAATTCTATTAAAATTATAATCCTCGTATTATGTGTCACTATTAGTCCCAATTATGGGGGTGGATGCAGAGTTTAGCTGGGGGATTAAGGCTGGATGCCCCTCTTATTGTCCCATGTGGGTTCAATCACGAATCTCTCAACTCCTGAGTCAAGTACTTTAACCTTTCATGTACCGAGATAAAACACATATACTGTACTCAGACTTACACGATGCTTCTTGCTACTCTGTCCATGGGCTCAAACTCCTTCTTTGTTAGAGATACATTCTGGATGAATCTATTAATTCTCTCCTCAATCTGAAACAATAAATGCTTTTAGAAACATAATAATTAATAATAACTTCAATATAAAAAAATCTGCAAATCAAGGAAAATGTTACTTAGTAGTAAAAATGCCTAAGGAACCCTATTCACAAAACTGACATACTTCTAAATATAAGACAAGCATTGATAAAGACAGGAAGAATGTTGTAACTAAGACACAATATGCTTACGTGTTTTCTAAATTGGGCTAATCTCTTCCTTTCCTTATTTTTAGCTTCTTCAACTGCTTTTTGCTGTTCTGTGGAATATGAATGAAGTAACATTTGGTTAATTTTGCTCAGAGTGAAAAAATTGGTGATTGCAAATGACATTTATATGAATAGAATATTTCCAAGGTAGGGATGAGAAAGATACGTGAAGCATAGTTACACTCTTCTACGTTCTACACCTGATGTTCTTCGTTATTACAAGATTGTTTTATCTTATGAAATGTAAATTTATCACCATCCGTTCTCCTATGCTTCTCAAACTCCTTACCAAAATCTCGTTTTTAGACTGATATCACTGAGTCTAAATTAGATGGCTAGATTTCTTTTTAAAGTTGACAAGATGTGTAAAGAGAGGTAACATTGGGTTAGAAATGGTTGAGGAAGAATAGAACATGTTTAGTTTCTAAGGATTGGTAGTTTTAATATGTTTTTCTGGCATTTTATGCACTGACAATAAATTTTTGGCCTTCACTGTGGAATACTCAACATGTTTTGTCACTTTCCCACTGTGTCTCCATGACAACATACCTGGTCCTTGCTCTTCTCAGGTTAATCATGATGTTTAGGTCAGTAATGTAAATAATTATTCTACTAATAGCCTAAGCCCTAACTCAGCTAGTAGTTCACATATTGCAAACAACCTTGGCCTCGACAACATATCTAGTCTCAGATTTACTCAGGAATACCGAAATACCCAAGTTAGCAATGTTAATAGTCTTTCAGCTAACAGCCTCAGGTATATCTCTACTAGTAGTTTACATGAAGGTCCTGGGCCTAACTCAGCAAATAGAACTTATTCACCATGCTACAAGAATCTCGGCAATGCTGATAATGTTCATAACCTTAAGTGTATATATACCAACTGTGACAGTATTCTAAACAAGGTGAGCGAGTTTGAAATAATAGTTCAAAATAGTAATCCTCACATTATATTTATAACTGAGACCAAATTATCCAAAAAAATAATTAATTCGGAAGTCTTCTTGTGTAATAATTATAAAGTGTATAGATTAGACAGAATCCCTTCATATGGTGGAGGTGGTGTCTGTATCTTGGTGAGGAAAGATCTCAGTTCTGTAACGTTAAGTAACCAATATTTAATTAATGGCTGTGAATGTATAGGTTGTACTGCTATGATTGGAAAAAAGTCAGTTTTGGCATGTTGTATGTATAGACCCCCTTCCTATGATAGGGGTAAAAATGCCATATTTTTTTATATCAAATAAAACATCTTTGTGAGTACAATTGTGAACAATTCCTAGTCTGTGGTGATTTAAATTTTTGTGATATTGATTGGGAAACCCATAATATTACCACTGGCTCAACATGTGCTACTCAAACCTTCTACGACTGTATACAAGACTGTTTCTTAGAGCAACATGTTCGTATGGCCACAAGAAAACGAGAAAAGCACAACCCATCAACTTTTGACTTGATATTTACAAAATCGGAATATAAAATTGATGAAATTGAATAACTCTCCCCTCTTGGGGCTAGTGATCATGTCCTACTTTCCTTTTCTTTTGTATTAGATGAAGCTTTTATTCCTGATACCTTAAACTTGGTCAAACTGACCTATTGGAAAGGTGACTTTGTGGGACTTGATAGCTTTTTTGCCAATACTGACTGGGACACCCGCCTGGAAGGGAAAAATGTTATAGCGAGTGAATCCATTTTTCAAGCTATCTACTGGAAGAGCAGGAAATTCATACCAGTCTTAAATCAGTGTCCAGCCAACCATACCAAACCAATATGGATTACTCGAGATGTGGTTTTAGTTATCAACAAGAAAAAGAATGCTTGGAACAGATATCGGAAAAAAAAACTACACTACGGTATGAAACCTACTGCCAGGCCAGAAATGCAGCCACAAAATGTATATGTGAGGCCAAAAACGCATTTGAAAAGAGTATAGCCAAGGAACTCAAATCCAATCCACAGGCCCTTTACGGGTACCTTCGCAGTAAAACTGCCTTAAAAGAAGAAATCACCACCCTTAAAAATGATGATGGAACATGCACAAATGGGGTAGGGAGACTTGTTCTCTGTTTTATACTAGAGAACCTAAGGGTAATTTACCTCAACCTGACTACATATTTAATGGTATTAGTCTAGAGAATATAGAATTTGATATTCATGAAATTAAAAGACTATTAGATGGGCTCAAGGAAAATTCTGCTGCAGGACCATGTGGTACTGCATCCAAAGTGCTTAAGAAATGCTCGAATTCGCTTGCCATACCAAAATATATAATTTTAAGAAAATCAATAGATTCCTCTATGCTCTCAACAAACTGAAAACGTGGCAATATAATTTCAATCTTTAAGAAAGGGGCAAAAGATCTTTTGCTGAACTACCGGCCTATCAGCCTGACGTCTGTTTTATGCAAACTTTTAGAGAATATAATTAGGAAGAGGATGTTTGAGCAGTTAGGAAAAAATAATATTTTCACAGTACATCAGCATGGCTTTTGTGCCAAGAGATCCTGTCTCACAGCCCTGTTAGAATACTTTGAATCAATTTCAAGACTTTTAGATGAAGAAATCCCAGTCGACGCTGTCTACCTGGATAATCAAAAAGCTTTCGATTTTGTCCCAATTCAACGACTCGGGGGCAGGTTTTAGCCTGGATCAAAGAAGTTCTCATGGGAAGTGAACAGCGAGTTGTGTTGAGAGGTGCCACCTCCGACTGGGCAGAGGTTCTAAGTGGGGTCCCACAAGGTAGTGTACTTGGCCTGGTACTTTTCCTTATCTACATAAACGACATTGTTCTTAACATTGACTCTTCCATTAAACTTTTTGCTCACGATGCCAAATTCTTTCAGGCCAAACGAAGCCCGACCGATGCAATAGCTCTACAAGATGATTTGAACAAGTTAGAAGACTGCAGCACGAAATGGCTCTTGAAATTCAATGAAACTAAATGTAGTACTATACATTTTGGGCACACAAATCCCCTGAACGTGTATACCTTAAATGACATAAATATAATTGCTTCCAAGGAAGAGAAAGATCTTAATATATATCTGACACCTTCAAGTTTGCTAGCCATATTTCAAAGATTGCAGCTAAAGCTAACTCCCTTGTGGGGCGCATAAGGAGCTCATTTATATACATATGGACAAAGACATGTTTAGGTATATTTATAATTCCTAAATTCGTCCCCACTTGGAATACGCTGTTCAGAGTTGGTTCCCTTACCTAAAAAAAGACATTAACATCCTTGATCAAGTTCAGAGAAGAGCTACTGCTACAGGGCCAGAACTAGAAGAGCTACCTTATGAAGAAAGACTCAAGACCCTGGGTCTCACAACACTTGAGGATCGGAGAATTAGAGGTGACCTAACTGAAGTATTCATGATGATTTGTGGACATACTGACATTGACTCTTCTTAGTCCTTCTTGATCATCCAGGAAGGCCCAGGCACTACTACAAGAGGACACCAATTCAAATTGGCTGTTCCACATGTCCGGACAAACAATAGGAAAAATTTCTTCAGTGTTCGTATCATCAAACATTGGAACAATTTACCAGCAGATGTTGTAAAGAGTAAAAGTGTAAATGACTTTAAATCAAACTACGACAAGTTTATCAGACAAAATCTGAGCCGAGTGCACATGAGTTTTAACTCCCTAGTTCCGTGTATCACTAATCGGTAATATCTATTCGGTAAAATCACTCTAATGATGGGGTCTATAATGATGAGGTCTAGGGTAAGGTAAGCACCCCATTGGCATGGTTCTCATAAGTTATGCTGAAATTTGATATATGGGAAATGTGATATTGAAGCCCAAAATTTTAATTTGATGAGTGGCTGCAATAGCCGGGTGGTAAATCACGCAACATTGCTTCATCAGGTCGTCGTTTTGAGACCCGCTACGGTCTGAGGTTAGAAAGGGTATTCACTCTGAGTAACAGTTGCACACTGCCATACCCAGTATCCTCCAAAAAGGAGGCACCATCCTAGCCCTTACTACGAAACGATGTCCGTGATGTAAAACCAGCTCAATTTAATTGGACAATGAGATGTGGGTATTTAAAGAATTTCTGACTGAAATGATCAATTTTGAAGGTCATAATCCTTCAGAAATGAACGGTTTTAGGGATATAAATCTATATTTAACATAAGCGACTATCAAAGTTGATGGTCTTTAATAAAGTTTCCACCCCCAGGAAAGCTTTTCTGCCTGTCAGTGGGATCAATCCAACAAACGATCCTTCAAAAAGTGAGACTGGGGTATAAGGGCTAGATGCCAATCCTATTGCCCCCATGGTGGGCTCAATCGTGGGTCTGTCAACTCACAGTCGAGTATTTTAAACACTGGGCTACCATGGGATCCCTCTAGAGAAAATAATTTGGAAAAAACATTTTACTGTCAAAATCACTTATGAAAGTAACTTAAAAACTTATATTTAGTTTTATTGGGGGCTATGCCTCTTAAGCTCCCTTTATCTAATCCAGCCTAACTTAAATCATTAGAGAGTAATTATT
>JAXCGZ010005707.1:10000-20000 GCA_037179515.1 Halocaridina rubra | reverse complement strand
GCTGGATAAATTTGGAACCACACTATAATCATGATAGTTTTTTCTAGAGTTGTCAAATAGAGGGTGAAGAGAATTGAGTCTTCCTGCTGATATCAAAATGGTGGATTATGTAGAAGAAACCAGAGAGCACTTCGAAGAGCCTGATATTAATGTACCTGTTGGTTCCACCGGAGGTTATTTCCAATCACACCCATCGCACAGATCATTATCTTTGCGGCAGAATGTGCAGGTCTGTAGGTGATTTCTTGCTAAGTTGTTAATTATATATGTACTGTATTATAAAATTTCAAGGAGGTTGAGTGGTCAGTGTACTTGACTCGGGAGTTGACAGACCTGTGATCGAGCTTAACGTGGAGTGCTAGGAAGGGCATCCAGCCTTTGCTTGCCAGCCACATTTTGTGTCCAACCCCATATTGGAGACTAAGAGTGACACGTAAAGCGAGTATTTTTTTGCGCGAGTGTCTGCCTATGCTGATTGATAAGCTTAGTTATATTATGATTAGATGCCATCACGCTGTTGTAGACATTTGTAAAAGTGAGTGATTGCTGCGTGGAAGCTTGGCAAGAACCTGCTCATAAAACTATCTGTATGCAAAAGTCTTGATTCCCCTTATATGTAGATGGCTGAGTCAAAGCAATAAACTTGACCCTATGTTGGAGGAAAATACAGAAGACTTGCTTCTTCCCATTTAGTCAGTTTTTGCGACATGCATGGGAACATGGAGGAGATTATTTGCCCCTCGCCTCAAGGGGAAGCTCGTATAGCTAAGCCGTCATAAATCTTGTATTGTGTACCTATACAATATAAAATAATGTATATTACATGTACATCACTTGTTACCATGCAGATTAGTTGATTGAAAGTCCTTATCAGTAGTTAATCATATCGAGTGATTATGCTTAACACACATGCCTTATATAATATTCCTATTTTTATTTACTTAGGATTTATTTACGTTCACAGACTGTGAAATATACTTAACTGTCTTATTGAATTATGTTGTATTTCAAAGGGGCAGTTGGATTGTTACGTTCGTAATTGGTTAGTACATTACTTTCTAGGTGTCTACAATTACTAGACAGGGGTTAGTTTAATGTTTCCATAAAAGTAGGCATACCAACATGCAATCCTATTTATGAAGCAAATGTTTTAATGGGTGGGCATATATTTTTATGATGTAGTGTTGTTACTTGAAGCAATAATCTATTTTTCAAATATCTTTTAATTTTTAATATCACAGGATATTGTGTCTCGACACAGTTCATTGGAATTAGGCCGTATGGATTTCTTACCTATCAAAACTGACCCAGAGAATCTGTCTAGATATGGTAGCTCATCGACCAGTATGCAAGCCTCTGGAACAGTGCCATCATGTTCTGTATCAAAAAATATTAATGAGGAGGTTAAAATGAGAGGAGGGCAGTTCCTTCCAGATATTGCCAGAGACTTTGATGAAACTTTTGAAAATTACAATGGCTTATCTACTCCTATGGCTTATAGGAACTATGCACTACCTTTAGAATCATTACAGGGGACTGAAGCAGATTATATAAGTATGTAAAAAGCATTTTATTTGAATTTCATACAGTATCTAGAAGGTTTTGCAAGGTTAGACTTTAGTGAAATTTGTCACTGAAATCTTTTCTGGTATTCACTCCAATCCCAATCACATTGACTGACATAGTGTCATTCCAATCTGTATTAATAATATTGTATCCTTTTTGAAGAATAACTGTTCAATAAATATTTTTTCTGATTAGAAGAAACAATAGTTTTTATGTTTCAAGAATTTATCTTTTCTTTAGAAAAATGATATGAACTGTGTGTACTGTTTTCTAATCGTTTTACTATGTAGTTCCAGATTCTACTCCATGGTTTTGGGCACGTGGGGCTAATGATGAACGAGGATTTATGGGTAGTGTTGGACATAATCATATACCTGGAACTAGTCAGATAAATGATGCTGCATCACTGCCATCTCTTCAGTACTCCACGTCAAGCCAACTGATACCGGATGCTTTCGCTGCATCTTTGTCTTCTCTAACGGATGTGGAAATGGAATCTTCCGTGTCTCATGGGAATTTGATGGTAAGCACCTAATTTTTGCTTTGTTTGTGTATTAATGCTCCTTGTGAGTGTGTTTATTAAGGATTTTGTTCTACTGGTATTAGTATCTGTAGTAAGTGCTTTCTTTAATTTGTTAGCGTTATGAGGTGGTTGTTGCACTTTTTTCCTTGCATGTTAAGACAATATTTAAATTGTTAAATTTATCATGTTAGTCATTTGAGATCATACTTTCAGATGGAGATGATAATATATGCATTTAGTTTTTATAATTTAAGAAATATATCTCCTTCCACAGACTTTAATGGTAAGCTGAAATACATGTACCCCTTCTTATATTTATTTATTTTTTTCAACAGAATATATAATTAATGTATTTTAACAGATCCCTCGTCCTCTACAGTCTTCTGACATGTCGGCGTCCGCTCTTGATTTGTCTCCCACTTCGCCAGTACAAACATCTTGCGTCCCAGAGACTCCTCATATGCAGACATCAACCATGCCAACACCCCCTCTGACTCATCACTTAGTGACTTCTCAAAGTAGTCTCGAGACATTTGATGTAAATTTGCAACAGCAGCCGTTGACTTATCAACAGACCCTTGAGAACAGTCTGGAGTTAGCAGCAGGCGTGGTCGAAGATGATGATAACCCAGACGACGTAGCGCCATACACATTGCCAGACCTTAAATGTAACCAGTGTGAAGAGAGTTTCACATATTTTCATGAGCTGAAGTCCCATTTAAAAAAGAATGTTTGCTCTAGAGTAAGTTTTTTTATATTATGTATGTGTTATTTTTTATATACAGTTCTTATAAAGGTACTAAGATTTCTAACATTAGATTTATGTCTTACAAGCTGCATTAATAGCTCATTGCATCTAATCTGCTTGAGAGCTGCTTGTACCGGTCTCTCATGACATATATCCTAATATCTGATAATAGCTTATGTGGAAAAAATCTATGATATTCACGTAGAGAATAAAATGATTATTGGGATGAAATTTACTTAATTAAGTTTCTCATGCTTATCGTACCTGTAACTGTATGAATGGGTGTTACTATTTATAATATATTGGTATTTGTAAATGTGCCCTTTGAAAAAAGTTTGATAAAGTGGCACTATAGAAATATGCACAGTGTTATCTTGAAAGGAAAGCTGTATCACTTATAAGTAACTTAAAAGTAGGTTGAGTAATGCTTCTTTTTCAGCTTCAAAGTACTGTAATATTACTCTGATGCTTTTTCTCTAACCTTTCATTTGTGGTAGCATATATTGTTCGGAGCCTTTTCCTTAACTAGGAGAAGCTCTCCAGGTTTTTGCAAGTTCTGTATCCTAAGGCACATTTAAGATACCTATTTGTGTCTTGAAATACAGTTTTGAAAGTTCAAAGCTTGCTTCTTTGCTTGTGAGCTTTGAATGCTTTTATAAGCGAAATATAAGTGGTTTTGACAAGCAATACTGTTATCTTTGGGCATCAATTGGGGAGTGTATATGTTTTTTCAGAATGTGGAGGCTGCTAGACCTTCTTTCAGTTATATTTTGAATTGCATATAACCATATTTATATTTTAGGTACTGAAACTTTGAATTTAATTTTCCATCATAGCTTTCTTTTTCTCTTTTATGACCGTCCTTTGGTTGTCTAGAAAATATGTTTTTAATTTTTGGACTAGATCTTATATTTTAATAGTTAGAAATCTATAAATTTGGCACTCAGTGCCATTGAAGAGTAATACTTTTTAACCATTACTTTATACCCATTGTGTGGCTTTTTTTGTTTCAGGTTTCAGCACAAGAAGGCTCAAGTTCCAGTGATAAAATGCTTGTTTTAGCTGTTACCACAGGTTCCACAGAACAGACTGTAGTTGAGAAACCAAAGCGTTCGCAGAGGGTTCAAAAGTCTCAGAGGTCATTTGCTTGCAAGCAGTGCGACGAGTCCTTCTCACGACCAGAAAGACTGAAGGTTAGTGTAAAATCTTAAGAATTAATAAATCTATGTAAGGAGATAGTAGGTCAAATTTTGCAACCCTTTTTGAAGTGACAAAAAGTTTTTGTAAATTTGTGAACGTAAGTAAGGCATGTGAAGAGTGAAAGGTTTACTTTAGGGACCCGTTCCTTTTGTAGATTCTGGTAAGCAGTCCCTTTGAAGAAAAAAGAAAATGTGATAATGCATTTTTTGTAGCATTTGAATATAAGATCATCATTAAGTCCTTAGATTGTAAGAATAAAGAATCCTTTATAGTGTTTCTTATCTATTGTTGCTGAAATATAAAGCTTTGTTGATTTGATTTGTAAAACGAGAAAGATTTTTGTACTGTTTGATATTAAATATCTTTCATTATATGTTAATAAAATTCATTTAGCATATATAGATAAAGAACATTTTGTCTGCCATTAATACAACAAATAGAGACTTTTACAAACAGTATTTTTTATATATTGCTACTCTTATTTGTGTTGGTTGACAGGTACACGAGCTGAACCACTCTGGTGAACGACCTTTCCGATGCAATGAATGCTCAGCATCCTTTAGCGTTAAAACTATGTTGGCAAGGCATAAGAAGGTACTGTACATATCATTTCAATAGTTAGCTTATTCTTTTTCTAAGTTAATAATTTTTCCTCCCTTTGAGAGTCAGTTTGAAATAAGGCTAAGATAGTAATAATAATACTTAATACTTTATTTCCATTTCAATACAATGGGTATTCGTCAGCCAGGGTAAGCCCCAACCCCCCACTGTGGTGTCCACCCACAGCAGTTCCTGCCAGTAAACAGCTTAAACTCTCGGTCTTGGACGGGAACCGATCTTTCGACCTCATGAATGCGAAGCCAGCGCGTTACCACTGTACTAGCCAGCAGATACCCTGTGATTATGTATAATACAGTCAGCTCGCTTTTTACACATTTCTATAATACACGAACTTGAAATAACGCCTCCAAAAACTAATAGTAAAAAAAATACGAAATGCGTGAGCTACGCGTGTGCGCGCGAGAAAAAGCAAAAAAAATGGTTCAGTTTAGTAACTAAGCGACTTCCTCTGAGGCAGTTTCCCACCATGCTGCCATGTGCTTCAGTCTCTCTTCACCCAGTATTAACCCCAACAACAACCAGGGGTTTGGTCTCTCCCTTCCTCCTCCTCTTCTCCCCTCTCCTACCGCATAAGTCACCTCCTCCTTCTCCTACCGCCTATGTCATCTTTGTTTACGTTTGCAGATAAGGGTTTGGTCTCAGGGTGCGTTAATTTTTTTTGCCGTACAATATTTATTTGTAAATCTATATATCTTTTATACTGTACACTATTTGTATATTAATATAAATAACTACAGGTCTTTCAGCTTTGTTATGTACTTATAAAATATGTTTTACTTATCTTATATCTTTGGCATAGTGTGTTTATGTACGGTAGTGGAACATATCTATGCCTATTATCATTGTTTCTTATGGAAAATGACTGGTTACATTATGCAAAATTTACATTACCCGTGCCTTTTGAGAACCTATCCTCGCGTTGTTCCAAGAGGTGAGTGTACTTGAAATGATTCCATATGTGAGGAATATATATATAGAGAGAAAATAGTAGGAAGTAATCTTTGCTTTTTGTAGGAAAGTTTGCTTGATGAGATTATGCTTAGAAGATTTGAACTGTTTTGTGGTATCAGTATCTACTTGTAATCAGATTTCAGAGATTCAGTGAGGACCAACATATTAAGAAAAAAAGGCAATGTGGAGGAGATTTCAAGTTTGAAATTCCTGTTTGAGCGATTCTTATGTAAAGGTATCGATTGTAAGCTGTCATCGTAGTCATAAGAAATATTGCAATCTTGAGAATTGAAGTTTTTGTTGTAAATTTTCAAATCTGTTTGGGACCGGGAGATATGTAGTGATTAGAAGTGTAGTCTAATTTTTTTTTATTAAAATTTAGTAATGACAATATTATGTAGTAACAAATTTCAGGTGTGCACAGACTAGAACTCTTTTGTTAATTTTAGAAAGTTTGTAGATTTTTTCATTTTGAGTTCCTGCTTATAATATATTACACTCAATGTCATATTTTTCAAAAAGTTTGTAGATATTTTTTTGAGTTCCTGCTTATCATATTTCACTGGTAATGTAATGTTTTTCAGACGCACACCGGAGAGAAACCGTATGCCTGTGGCGAATGCAAGACCTCATTTACCGAGTCTGGGACACTTAAAATTCACATGAGGCTTCACACAGGTGACAGACCCTACAAATGTGATTGGTGTGATGAAGCCTTTAGTGGTGCTGGGATGCTGATTTCGCATAAGAGAAAACACACAGGAGAGAAGCCTTATAAATGTGATGAATGCGGGGCTGCTTTTAGGCTTTTATCGACTCTGAAAAGTCACAGCAGACGTCACACAGGTGAAAAGCCTTTTTCTTGTGAATTGTGCGGGTCCTCGTTCACTCAGAAAGCAGCCCTGCGTCGCCACCGAAGAACTCATCTGAACATCAGGCCGTACGAATGCGAACATTGCGGGTTCAAGTTTCGTGAAAAAGAGAATCTCAGACGGCATTGCCTTCTTCACAAAATAAAATACCCTTTTGTATGCGACATATGTGGGGCCGGTTTCAATAGTAGCAAAAAGCTGGAGAACCACAAAATGCTTCACAATGGTGGAGATAAACCATATCAGTGTTGTAAGTGTCCTTCTAGTTTTGTTTCTTTAAAGTATCTCTCTCAGCACAAGAAGAGGGTTCATGATAGAAAGGGATCCATTAAGTGCGAAGAATGCAGTGCCACTTTCAATAGAAAGGAAAGTTTACGATCTCACATGAGAATACACAAAGGCTTGGGCCAGTATGTCTGTGTCGAGTGTGGAGCAACTTTCAATCAGAGATCAGCTCTGACTCGACATGTTAGAATTCATGGGGACAAAGGATCTTCGAATAGCGAGGCCGCTATTGAGACTCTTCAATGTAAGGAAAATCTTTCATGCCGAATTTGTAATATCGATTTCAGCGAAAAGGTTTCCTTTGAAAATCATGCAATGGAACATCGAGCTGTGGAGGATTTTGCATATGAATGCCCATCATGCCATTTAGGGTTCTCAGATCATTTGGATCTTCTTAAGCATAAGAAAATGTATCATCCTGTACAGAAGCCCTCATCGGCTACAGTGTGCGATCAAGATGACGATAACAATGAGTCTGTGAAGGATAAATACGTTTGCTATGACTGTGATCAGACTTTCTTTAGGAGAAGACAACTCAAAGCTCACAAAAAATATTGTCCTGGAAAGCATTTAGATGATTTGGAACAGGTAGAGGAACCGAAAGCAAACCTCAGCATGCAAAAGATGGATAAAGAGGTGAATGCCATAAAACTGGTGTCAGCAGTTTTAGCTGCAGCTTGTGGTAATGCCAATGACTTAGACTGTCCGCTGACTTCACAGACAGAAGCTTTGTCTTCCAGTTCTATCAGTGCTGCTGTTTCAGCAACTTCACATCATCTCCAGCACCATCAAACTCCTTCCCAACCTAGTGTCTCTCATACTGGCTTATATGAAAATCATTTGGAACAGTCTTCACCACAACCATTGTGTCAGCAATCACAACAGCACCAGTGTTTTCAGCAAAATATCTTTCATCATCCTGCCCTTCATGGATTGCTTCAATCTGTGCAAGGTGCTCTTCCATTGACTTCCTTGGAAGAGCAAGTGGAATTAGTAAGACAGTCTCGTTTGGAAGAACATACCTCAGAAACTCTTCCCCAATCGCTTCAGGAGGAGTCTCATCATAATTCTCCCTTTGATTTTGATATACCACAACCAGAATTTTATAAAGACCTACCTCCTCAGCCACTTCTAAGTCATCGAAGTCATCCAGATACCAATAATGATAATATGCACGACTTACTGCAAGGCTCAGTCAGCCATAACATAGACCAACATCTTGATGAATATGGAGATCTTCATGAATCTTTTCGCCACAATGAAGATATTTTATTTGATCACAGAGAACACTTCAGGGAGGAATTTCGAACGCAAAGGGAACATCAACAGCATCCTCTTCACCATTTTTACGAGGAGAGAAAGCAGCAGGAACACGTTGAGTTTCAGCAGCAGCAGCAAGAAGGAAGTCACTATGAACACTCATTACAGGATAAAATTCAATCATACATTCAGTATCGTCTTTTGAAATCTGAGGGCAAAGGTATCGAAGAATCACGGCAACTTGGGAAGCATGAAAAATATAGAGGCGAATTGAATTTGACTCAGCATTCCTTATTGCAAGACCAGTCCCTAATTAAAACTTTTGAAGAATGTCCAAAAACGGTTGACTCGCATTCAGATTTGCATGATAAATTTTAGGTAACATATTTTGTTTCAATTTCATAAACCAACTTCCATAGACATGATTTTAAATCTAGGGTAAGAGCATTGACGAACTTCGTTTCAGAATGATAGGCTTTGTAGAAGAATTTTTAATATGCATTTAAAGCCTTGGGAAAGACCTGTCAATGTTCTTTGTACAGGGGCAAAAATTTTTACTCTATCTGTCAAATAGAGGGAATGTGCTGGCAGATAGCATTACTTTGAAGCAGAGCTCTTGCTGTAAAATTTCAGTGTCTGCAATTTACAGCATAATATTAACTTTGTGATTGGACGTTTGTGTAAAACACTTGTTTTTTGTTTATGAAGTTCTGTACCTTCATGGTATTTGTGCTATGGACACGTTGGTTCAGATATTAGGGGAGACTCAGTTTATGATCGACAGTAGTGATATCTCGTGTCTTTACTCGCCAGTGTGATGTATGTATTGGTACATCATGAAATCAGTGTAATACAAGTACAATAGATAATTATGCTGTAAATATGATCTGACTGATTTTTATGTAAATTATTTCATACTGATGTTGTATTTTATTTGCAACACCTTAATATAGTTAAATGCATTTTTATATACTGTACTGTATATTTTTAAAGAGAATTACCTGTTACCAAATATCCAAAATATACTGTTAAAGTACAGTTTGGAAATGTGGATTTTGAGTGCCCTTATCACATATTTTGTGCTGTAAGTCAGTATTTTAAAATTAAGCTGGAGGCGGTTCTGCAATAATGATTAATAATGCATTGTATGTGTATATAGGTGATTTTATGAATTTCATCAAATACATTATTTTTGGTAAGATGTGATAGCAATAATGATGTCTCAAAGAAAAACTGCAGATATCTTCAAAATTTTTATTCAACTTAAGGTATTTTAATGCTATCAATTAGCATTTTTGAAATACAGTATTGAGCAGAGCTTTGCTGATGATTTTTACTAGCAGTTTATTTCATACTTTTGCGTTGTTGTGAACAGTAGAAGGGGACCACTGTATCGTAGCGATAGAATGCTCGACTGAGGTGTCAGACTTGCATTCAATTCCATGGCTGGACGATAGGAGGAGCATTCTAAAACTGATAAGGCTTCAATTAGAATCACTGCTGCTCAGATATGTACTCTACATATTTATCAGGATTACTGTGTTTGTGGCTTTCAAGGTATAACTGCAAGTGGTTTTCATTCTTTTCACAATTGCTATATATAGTGCATCAGTAGGCTACCCCATGACAGCAATTGTCCATTGCAAAACTACAGCTGAAAGTTTTTTGGACTTAAATTTGAATGTCTAGGACGGTTTGATGTTAAGTCTTCCTTCACTTATGGTTCGTTTTCTTTGGATATTCGTTACACATTTATTATCCCTTCACATTCGACAAGTCACAACACTTCATCTCTGTTTCTCTTTACTCTTTTTCTTCATACCCTGGCCCGATGAGGGCAGTTATTATTTAATTTTTTGGGGGCCCATCCTGGTGTCACAAAAAAAATTATATATATATATATATATATATATATATATATATATATATATATATATATATATATATATATATATATATATATATATATATATA
>JAXCGZ010005707.1:0-7500 GCA_037179515.1 Halocaridina rubra | reverse complement strand
AGGTAAACAAATTTACAAATTTCTTCATCGTATTAAGGTACAGTACTTGTAACTGAATTCTCCCACATTAGAAATAGATTATGTTCACTTTTTACGTCAATATAAAGTGTATTAATTCAATTGAGCACTCCCTTGCTAGCTATTATCAAATTCACATACAGTAAGAGAGAGAGAGAGAGAGAGAAATTATCGGTAAATCATTAAGGATTAATGCGCCTGATAGATTTTTACACAGAGATAAAAATCGAAAACAAACCGACCAACACGCAAAGGCTTTTTGACAGCGTCGTTTTCATTCATATTTCGAGTATTGTTACCCCGCTCAGCCGCGTTTTCGCCAGAAAAAAACTCAAGTTAACTAAATATCTTGTTATATTACTATTTTCTCGCAGCTATTTGTAAGTTAAATGCTGAAGACCCGTGGTTATTCATTTGTCATGTGTATCAAATTGACTTATGTTAAAACGTGTTTAAAAAAAATTACATTTAAATGAATGTGTGAGTGTAACTTTATGCAAGTATATTTGATATATTTATTTATTTATTTATTTATTTATTTTTTTTTGTATAGCAAGACTTATATGCTGAAGAAATTCAAGTAGAGCGTGAAAGTGATGTAATATTTTGACATCGCTATCAAAGAAGGAGAAAAGTTAGAAATTATATCAATAAAGTAATATATAAAAGCTATTAATGAATAATAATAAAAGTAATAGTGCTCAGTGCATTTAACTGAATAAAGCAAGTCTGGTAAGACTGTATATAAGATGTATTTCCATCTGGACATGCTCTAAACTCAATACATATCAAATTCAGAAGTTTCATCCAAATCCTTAAACTACGATGAGGATTCACGTGAGGGAAGTTGAATATATTAATAATATTCTTTATGAAAATATATTAACGAGGTACATTTTATTCACCATTTAGGTAAATGATGCATGTATAATAACATTGGGTTAAAAAACCTCGCCCTGTGAACAAACGTTGGGAGGGAACGTTTGCACTTTGCCGTCCTTGGTTAGGGTCGTCTCTTAGTCACCCAACAGACGTCGATCGGGTGAGAGGTGGCTGCTAGGCTGCGATGGCGTGTGACCTTTGACACTGACTCGAGTTCAGTTTTAAAGAACAAAGATGTAGAGATCGGAACGAAACGACTACAGTGTTTATATATTTGTGTACTGAGTGAGCAAAGGAGCATTTTTTAAAGTAATGTTTTCACGTAAAGATTACCCTAACAGAGGGATGAAGTTAGTGGAAATAATCGTGAGATTCTAGTATTGTAACGACTGTAATTCCTCTAGTTCCGGGGAATATATTATCCTCGCTTTCCTCGAGTGAGTGATACAGTTATGATAACTATAAAGAAGCGTGGGATAATTCCCCAAGGCGAGGTTCATTATTCAACGATAGTATAACTGTGACGAGTTAATAATTAAACTATAGTTTTGAGGTGAGTTAACTATTAGGTATAACTTTGTAAAGTTGTTTCTGTTCTGTTTGGTTTTACGTCACGGACTCCCTTTTCAACCAGGGGCTAGGACGGTTGCTTTCTTGCGAAGGACTTGTTTTGGCAGATGTAATCGTTACCCTGAGTGCATGCCCTTGCTAACCTCAGACCGTGACGGGACGCGAACCCTCAACCTGACGCCTCAGAGTCGCGGACGCTACCGATTGAGCCACGGTAACTACTAACTTTATAAAGTTGTTTACTAAAGCATAACTTTGTGACGAGTTAACTATAAAGTATAACTTTTTGACAAGTTGGCTATTGAAATATATCTCAGTTGCGAGCTAGCTGCTATGCCTTACTTTGCAATGAGTTAACTATTAAAGTGCTAACTTTGCAATGAGTTAACTACTCAAGTGTGAATTTTGACGATATATTTCTCTCTGCACTTGTAACGGGCATTTTGCCATTTTAAGGTAAGGAGGTGTCATTTATCAAAATATTTTGTTTTAATTTTAGCTTGAACGATTTATTTTTTCTTTCCAGATTTTCTTTTAACTTTTTGACTTATCGCTATTTTTAAATTTGTTATTGCATAGTGTTAGATATACTGATAATGCATAAGGTTATGAATCTTTTTTTTATTTACTTAGAAAATTTGCTTTTACTATTAACATATTGTAGTGTTTGTTTTAGTTTCGTTGATAATTTATTGATTCATATGTATGTTTATTTTATTTACAACCACATTCTATCTTGTCTTTTCTTTGGTGATTCTCGATCTTTACTAATGCTAACGTTAAGTTGCTACCTTTGCTGTATAATTCTGTTCATTTTTTATGTTATTGTTTCATTCCGATTATTATATTTTTATTGCTGTGTAATCATCGATGTATTTCAAAGTTTGCTTTGTATTAGTTATTTCAGGTTTTCGTAAATTTTGCATTTCATAATTTCTTGCTTTATGTTTAGTATTATTATCATTATCATCATCATCATCATTATTATTGCTGTTGTTATGAATTCGTTTACATTGTTCGCCTAAGTGTCGTAGAAGAGTACTGAATGGGACTGGGACTGAGAATTTCCTCCTCTTCTCCAATGAGTTAGTTTTTGCTTTGACTCAGCCACCCCCCTTAGAAGGGGAATTATGGCATTGTATATATATATATATATATATATATATATATATATATATATATATATATATATATATATATATATTCATCATCATCATCATCATCATCATTATTATTATTGTTGTTGTTATTAATTCGTTTACATTGTTCTCCTAAGTGTCGTAGAAGTCGACTAAATGGGACTCGGACTCTCCTCCTCTTCTGTATTTCGCTTCTACAAAGAGTCAGTATTTGCTTTGACTCAGCCACGCCCCATAGAAGGGGAACTATGGCTCTGTATATATATATATATATATATATATATATATATATATATATATATATATATATATATATATATCATTATTATTATTATTATTATTATTATTATTATTATTATTATTATTATTATTATTATTATTATTATTATTATTATTATTATTATTATTATTATTATTATTATTATTATTATTACTATTGTTATTGTTATTAGTTATTATTATTATTATTATTATTATTATTATTATTATTATTATTATTATTATTATTATTATTATTCATCTCTTTTCCTTTTTCATCTTATTGCAAAAGTAGGAGGAATAACTACGATTATTAAAATACCTTGACAAACACTGGTATTGAACTTGAAACCTCCGCTATGTAAACAATTTGCCCACTCGCTTCTCGGCTGTACGGTCAAGTACACCGTGAGAATCCGTTTATGCAAACAATAGTTTTTGTGTTGCAGAAAAAAAAATATCATTTCTATGTAATAAAAAAAAATAAAGGAAAATTATTTTTATTGGGCTGCACTTGTTAGTTTCATAGACATGATTAAAACAAGTATATATTGTTCGCATTGTGATATACAAATTAGCTTCATTTAGCTAAGATAAAAATGAGTAATGATAATTAAAGCAGTTGTTTATTGTGTGAAATACTGGTTAGTGTTTTTATCCATGATATAAGAAATATTATTTATATTTTGTTAAACGTAAGAGTTTGACTTGATCACTTGGAAAAACTAATGTATGTTTTTGTTACTTATGTTTTTTTTGTTTCATTTGTTTTAAAATAAGGGATTAAGATAGATTTGATCTTTTCTTTTTCTAAGTAAATAATATATATAAAAAAAAAATGCCGCTGGCGTGTGATTCCAACGACATACATAACTAGATATATAATAAAGCAAATATGTTGAGACAATACAAAAATGAATATTAAATTTGAGTCATCTCCCTGAGGGAGGGGGGCTAGAATACTTCCTTCGTGTTCCCCTGCGTGTAGTAAGAGTCGAATAGATGTGGCGGAGCGAGGGAACTGGGAATCCCCTCCTCGGTATTTCTCTTCCCAAAAAGTCTGGGTATTATGCCTTGACTCAACCATTCCCCTTATTAGGGGAAAATGGCTTATGTATATGTATATGTATGTAAATTTAAGTAAATTAATTAATGATAAAAAATAACCTACCCTAACCAAGGATCTAAACAAACCTAACTTTATTGATTCAACAAGAAATATATATATATATATATATATATATATATATATATATATATATATATATATATATATATATATATATATATATATATATATATATATATATATATATATTATTATTGTGACACCAGGACAGGCCAAAACTAAGATTAAAATAAATTTACCCTCATTGAGCCTGGGCACGAAGAAAATATAAAGAGAAACGGAAATGGGGAGTATTGTGACTTGTCAGATGTGAAAGGATAATAAGACATGTGTAACGAATATCCAAGAATATTCGGTGTTAATGTAGGCATAGAAAGAGAACTGAAACTGAAGGAAGACTTAACATCGAACTATCCTGCAGTTTTATTTAAGTCTGCAAGACCCTTCAGCTGTAGTATCGCAACAGGCGGCTGTGCCATAGTCCAACCTACTACATGTTGAATACAAGTGAAAATTAACCAAATATAACTAAAAACCTAACCTAGCTTTATTGAATCGGTTCAAAAACTAAAAAAACTGTGTTAATAAAAGTAAGATTTAACCTAATATAACCTAAAAATTAACCTAACCTGATTTTATTGAATCTCTTAAAAATCTAAAAATAAGAATTGAGTAGAAATAAGTAAATGGGAACCTGACCTAACCTAAAATGAAATAAAGAAGGAAAAATTAAATAATGAAAGATAAACTAACTTTTAAGAAGGTAAAAATTATACTCCTACGTCACCTATATAGAGCATTGATCTATTTGTTACACACACACACACACACACACACACACACACACACACACACACACACACACACACACACACACACACACACACACACACTACACACACACATACACACACACACACACACACACACACACACACACGAAAGCACGCACACACACATACATATATACGCACTAATATATATTTCTTTGCTTCTGATATAAGTTATCAAAGTATTTCACGTGACCACAGTGTTAAACGAATTTCAGAATGTACAGTATAGCGACCATTAGTTAAATGAACTGTGATGCAAATGTTGATACCAATGTGTTATTTCGTGCACAATATATTTTGCCAGAGGTCTTGTGTTTTTGCAATAATATGAAGAAGAAGAAACAGGGAAAGGTGAAAGGAAAAGGAGGAAGAGAGAAGGTGGAGGAAAATTAATGATGATGATGATGATGATGATGATGACGAGGAGGAGGAGGAAGAGGAAAAGGAAAACGAATGCGGACGATATAAAGAAGAAGAAGAAAAAGGAGACGAAAGCAAGGAAGAAGAAGAAGAAGAAGAAGAAGAAGAAGAAGAAGAAGAAGAAGGGGGGCATACGAATACGCCTCAGGGAACACCTGAATTCGTTAATAGCTCCAGTCTGTGAGAAGAAAAAGTAACTTTAAAAATTTGTTGCAACTTGGAATACATAATTATACTTGTAAATTCCTCAGGTTTATCATATGATGAATGAACTAGATTATATACAATAATATTACCAAGGGCTGCTGAGGGCTGGTACCAAAGTTGTGTAAAGGGGGGTTTACACGGTCAAACGGTTCGTCGAACGCGGTTCGACAGAGAAGTGTTTGAAGTGATGTTCGAACGTGTGAACGGGGTATTTGGTTGTCGAACACGTTCCGTGTTCGACAACCAAATACCTCGTTCACACGTTCGAACATCACTTCAAACACTTGTCTGTCGAACCGCGTTCGACGAACCGTTTGACCGTGTAAACCCCCCTTTAGACAGTGCAGGCAGAAAATATCCTTAACGTTTGTAATACGAAAAAAAGACTAAATAATCTGGATTTAAGTACGAGAATAGCGTTATGTAAGACATAACAAGAAGAAAAGATTCCTTACTTGAGTAATGCAAAATAGAAAACAGAGCATTTATGTGTTTAATGTTAACAAAGTGATCTGGATTTGAGTACGAAAAGAGCTTTCTGCAACACAGTGCAAGCACAAATGATTCCTCAGGTTTGTAAAACGTGAATAGAAAGTCTATTTATTTGTTAATATGTCCAAACTTAGCTGGAATATAGCACAAAAAGGGCGTTTTGTAATCAGAATTTTTTTTTCTTATTTTTTTATTACATAATTATTATTTTATTTTGCTATGAAGAGACAAAGTTAATTCGATTTTAGTGCATGAAGAACTTTGTGCCAGACAATTCAAGCAGGAAAAATCTCTGATTTGCAATACGAAGAAAAAAGATTTTTTTACTTAAATGTAACCACAGCTAACTGGAATCTAGTACAAAAAAAGAGCTCTGCAAAAAGAAAAAAAAAACACCCAGGAAGAAAAAATTCTCTTGGATTTATATGCGAAAAAGAAAATAGAGTATTTATATTTGTTAATATTACCAAAGGTGTGTGGATATTAGCACGTAAACTTCATTCTGTAAAACAATGCAAGTTGAAAAAATCTTATTAAGCTTCTTTCACGGGGATAGTACTCAAAGCGCGTTCTGCAAGACAATGCAGGCAGAAAATATCTTTTGATTAAGCTTTCGTTCCAGGGAGAGAAAAAGACGAGGACTCGACCACACGCCTTCAAGTTGAACGTCCCCTAAATTCCCCCCCCCCCCACCTCCCATTCTTTTTTCTTTTATGATTTTTTTTTTCGAAAGGATTTCTTTGTGATATCATCATGCCACGAGATAAACCGCAAGATCACCCCTGTTGGATCCATGACAAGCGAAGGAAAAGGAAACTTAGAAAAAAGTATGGATTCAACAAGAGCCCTCTGGAATTTCTAACAAATTTTGGTCATTTGTGAAGACATATTGAAAATAGATAATTACACTGATGAGAGAAAGGTTTTCAGAGACATCCAACACATTTTAGACATTTATGAACAAAGACCTTTTAGGAATCTGAACAAGAACCTTTCAGGAGTTCTAACAAATTTTTGGTCATTTTTGAAGTCATCGTGTTGAAAATAAATAAATACATTAATGAGAGAAGGGGCTTTAGTGACGTCAAGCATATTTTGGGTATATATGAATAAATAACTATGAAAATGCATTCATGCTCTGATGAAATATGGATCTCCAAAATATCTGATACACATTGGAAGTTTTGAAGAAAAGATTTGACTTTGAAAGATAATAAATAAATTAATAAATAAATGGCTGAACCAAGGGCTTGCAGAGACATTCCTCGCCTTTTGAACATATGTGAATAAATGACGCTGAAAAAAGAAAATATGGCAGAGTAAGGGCCTTCAGACAGATCCAACACACTTTGAAGTTTTGTGAAGAATTGACTATTAAAGTGAATATATATATTAATGCATTGACCATACACCAACAGAATCATCTAACACATTTTGAGAGTTTTTGAAGAAAATCTTTGAATATATATATATATATATATATATATATATATATATATATATATATATATATATATATATATATATATATATATATATATATATATATATA
>JAXCGZ010005705.1:112500-193166 GCA_037179515.1 Halocaridina rubra | reverse complement strand
ACAGGACCTCGTGTAAAACTTAAATATTCCCTTCAATTATGAGGGTAGAACAGAGTAGGTTAGGAAAGGATAGGGTAGTTTAAGATTGGATAGGTTAGGTTTGATGACTTGCCTTGTAAATAGGAATAGCTCTAGCGTTGCTCAGCTTTACAGGTTCCGAGGAATCCATGTCATAAAACACAACTATACAGATAAATGGGAAAATACTGATTCTCAGACCTACAAATCCCCTTTGCAATTGATGTTCATCCTCTAGCTTCTTGCCAGACCCTCTCTTTAGCAATTTATTACCAATAATCCAAGAAGCAAGACCAGTACTTGGAAGAGAAAAAAAAATAGTTGTTATTTATTAAGTGTTGTTAAACCATTACTATATTTTTCCTCTTCATATCTGGGTTTTGTTCTCAGGAAAATTTAATGGTTAAATATAATAGTATTAAGTACTCAGTGCACTCAAAATTTACTTAAAATTCGTTTTTGCAAAACGTTTTTGTAAGTAACCGAAAGAAAGGCTATTTTAGTCCTATTATCCAATACTAAATTAATAAAAAAAATAAGACTTACACATAGGTGGAATCGAAGCAATTTTGAATGAGTTGTAAAGATATGTGAGTGAAGGAAGTTACGGCCTATGTATGCAAAAGGAATATCGATGTTGGTAGATTGAATGGGATGACCCTTGAGGAAGGTAAGAGTGTTAAGTATCTGGAATTGCGAGTAGCAGGAGTGGACGTGTGAATGTAGAGGTGAGTTGAGTGAAGAATGAGAGTATTTGTCTAGATGTATTGAAAAGTGTGAAAAAGAAATAAGTATTTAGGAATAAATTTAATAAGAAAAAAAATTATTAAAATGCAGTGATTGTGTCTATGACGTTGTATAGAGCAGAGACGTGGAATGCAAGAGAAGATAGCAAGGACAAACTGAATGTACTGTGATGGAGATGGGGTATTCGAGAAGCATGCCAGGTGTGTCAAGAAAATATTGAGGGTGAAAAGAGGAGGTGAAACAGAGAACAGGCCTTGAAAAAAAGCTGATGAATGATTAAAACCAGCAGATATGGAAAGAGTGGATGAGGAACATTAAGCAATATAGCTTTTGGAGAGAAGACGTAAACGAGGACCTAGAATGAACTAAAATGAACTAGAATGAACTAGATGAATGTGGTGAAATCAGCTTTGGGTGGACATGATCTGTCAGTTGGAGAGTATGGCTACAAATAAATTAAGTTTGCAATCAATATGTATCTTAACTGCAAACTGTAAATTAAAACTAAATTCGTATATATAATGGAAATACTCCTTCAATGATTCTTAATATATTCAAATTGAATTAGAGCACTTTGTATTAATAGTCACAAAGACACTGCTTGAAACAGTCTGTCTAAGGCTGCTTCACACCAAATTGGTCCTATCGCACGTGGCATGCCACGTGGCACGCCAGTTGAAAACGAACATCCGGAAATATATGAAACCATTCACACAGAAGTGGCGTGACACGTCCCATGTCCCAAGTGCGACTTGCGACGTAAGTCGCGCGTGGCATATGGGACTTGTCACGCCATTTCTGTGTGAAAGGTTTCATATATTTCCGGATGTTCGTTTTCAGCTGGTGTGCCACGTGGCATGCCACGTGTGACGTGACACTTTGCTGTGAAAGAGGCCTGAGGCTTTCCAAGCTAGAGGATGCATCATTCTAATACTTTCTACACAAATCCGGGACTAATGATTTTTTTCCGTTTTTTCTTCTTTCGTACATCTCCTTTCCTTCTCACGAAGCTTAGCACATTTTGGCTTTGTTTTTTCCTTTCCATTATAACTCTCCTCTCCCTTCGAGCTCTATTTAAAAACTACAATATATATTATAATTATATTATTTTTACCCTTCCATCTTGCGTAACAGCATTGTTCTTTTCCCATTTTCAGAAGTCGACAGTTTCTTGAAAGAAAGTGTTTTTATATGCATTATGAAATATATAAATATAGATATATACATATAAAAAAAATCCCAGTGTTGTAAATATAGTAGTATTGCATTAAAAAAAGAATAATATATATGCTCATTCTTCATTAGTGAAAATAAACCAACATTTAAATTTGTTACTGTTATTTTAATAACAACATTCACAGTTGCTTCTCAACCAGTTGCTTTGAGACGATCTCTTTATCCCACGACAGCTGCTGAAACCTCTTTCTTAAAAACCGGCAAGTCTGAATTCTGTATATGTTCAGTGACACAATTATAAATTTGTGATCTTATTTTGCAAGTGTTCGTCATCCCTACTCACATCGTCCTTGCATATGACTGGTAGATATTTTTCCAGTGGTAGATATTCCCCATCATTCTGTCCGTTTGTTCAGGCAAATTTTCTCACGTAAAGCAACTCATAAGCAGTTGCTTTTTGCAGTATATTATTCCCTCAATTTATTTTACGCTCATCGTCTCAGAACAACTGAGAGCAACGTAGTTTGCGGCCCTGTGTAAGTGAGAGAGAGAAAAAAAATGAAATTGTAATATGGCCTTTCGAAGGCGCTTATGACAACCACCTGTATCTCTCTTCAGTTTTTTGACTGCGCTCCGTAGCTGTTGATTTATAATTTACAATTTATTGAAGAATGAAATAAACATATGCAATGAATATTTATGTTTTGTCTTGGCTATCCTTTAGAATACGGAGCGAGGTGTAAAATATCAGAAATGGAATTTACTAATGTGCGTTCAGACTGGCAACAAAATATATCAACAACAAAATTGACAACATTAGACACAACAATGTTGTGTTGCTACTGATACGATGGTGTCGATATGTTGGTATGGCACTATAAGTGATATGTTGGTACTACTGGTGTCTGTAGATGTTGACTGCGATGTTTAGGTCAATGTTTACAACTTGTTTCCGACTGCATGTTACCGGTGCGCTGGAAGAGGCCCATGTTTACGACTCCAGCTCAATACCCTGGTTACTACTATGGCGGCGTTTGAGTTCGGTGGTTATGTTTGCCCTGTATTTATATTTCTGCTCTTGACCCGTCCACACTTTATCTAAGCAAGGTTCAAATATTTATACCGTTTCTGCATTCACTGCCAATTATACACTTTACTGTACTAGAAAGAGTTCTTTCTCTCAAATAATTTCTTCGTATTACCACGATGATTCTTCCATTTACTATTTGAAAAAGGCAATATAGAAAAAAGACAAAAGAAATTTTCTATAAATTTTGGAGAAAGGGAGAAGCCAAAAGGACAGCACAATAAGAAGAAGAATGTATTTTAAAGAGACGCGCCGTTGTAAAGGCAGAGTTCCCAGCCTGAACCTAGAACTGACGGACATATCAAACTCTGCACTTAAAATGGAAGATAATATGGAAATGATTTATCAATTATATATGTCTAGTTTTGTTTGGTTGTATTTGTAAGGCTTTCATTGCTTTATTTTATTTTTATTTTTCAAATGGAATTTCATTTAATCTTTGTGATAAGATTGACGATATTATTGTATTAATACATCATATGTCATTTATTAGTGAGTTCGGTTGAGTTTGATACTTCGTAATACTATGAATGTAAAAAATAATGTAGGTCGAGAAAGTACTGATGAGAACATTTTTAGTTATTGTTTTTCTCGTTCCTATGGTGATCATTGTGTGAAATGTGCTTTCTGTAGTTGGTAAATTAGGTAATACTATATTTTATATTTTATTTTTGTTCCTTTAGATTATTGATGATATGGCACATCCTATAGAGGCGATGTGATTATAGTAAAAAAAAAAAATCGCTGTCACTATTGATTTTCTGGAGTATTTTTCCCTGTTAAGACGCGGCTCAATGGAATTTTTCGCACCTGCTAACTCTGTGGAAGGGTGTGAGGGGAGTTGCCATGTGTTGAAGCAGTGGGGGTAAACCAGCTGCGGCTGTAGGGTCTCATTGTGGAATAACCTTGCCCACTTACCTTGTGGAAGACTCAAGCAGGGTGGAAGGGGGGAGACGTGGTAACCCTTTATCCCCAAGGAGCTGAGAGGAGTGGTTGAGGTGTGTGTGAACCGTGGTGAATGCGTGTTTCTTGACTCGGCCACCCCCTTTACAAGGGGAAAAAGGCATGTGTATATGTATGTATGTAAGATTCGGTTTATTCACCCCACCATAACTCGTATTTAACCCACATCTAATAATAATTCTTTCTCATATATGTTCAATATTTATGGTCTATTATTAAAAGTGAGCTATACCGGAGGGGGGCTATTCATAGCTAAATTTACCTTCTTACGGTACGTAACTAATTAACCTAACCTAAATGATATTAATTTAGTTATGGGTATTAATAGAATATGGCTTTATTATATAATTTGTTAGGTAAGGACACCAAAACTGTGCTTTTTCGACACTTTTTTTCTTTGTGGAATAATCCCCTCTTCTAGAAATTTACCACCTAATCTAGGTTAGGATAATTAGGTACGTAACCAATTAACTTGCTTAGCCTAATCTAGGTTAGGTTAATTACGTACCTTAATAGGGTAAATTTGGCAGTGTATACAGCATCGTGACTCACTTGAGAATTTCTGGTCTATGCTTGCACAATTATATAACGGTGTCCTACTAGTTTTGCTAAATTTTGATAATCGACCATAAATTTATTTTCGTAATTTTTATTGAAATCGCAGTTTTCGAAAAAATTTTAGAAGTGAGGATTATTCTCTTTTTCCACAAAGAAAAGTGTCGAAAAAAGCACATCTTTGGTGCGTCCTAAACAACCTAACCTTACTTAAGGGAACACGTCCTCCCTAGCAGGGGGATTCGCCTCTGCACCCTTATGAATTCCCATAACTGAAATAATACTCAGTTTTCTAGGGGTGGATGACGTGAGTTTTACACATATATTTGTCAGGGAATTACTATTAAATGAGGGATGAAGGTGAGTCATGGCCAGGTGCATAAAGCGAATCTTCATCAGTTTTCGTGTTCACTCAAGTTGAAAAGGTAGAGATTCATTTTATGCACCCCTCCTATTTTTGGAGTAAAAAAAATTTTTTCTTAACCAACCTTACTAACTTAACTAAAATAAGAAGCCTTACTTAATATTGTGAACTTTGAAAACGAATTATGGAAGGGTGCATAAAATTTGCACCCTTAAATTATGCAAATTAGCACAACTGAAAACCATTAAACAATCTCAAGTGGCCACAAAGTCTTCACTCCACTACCTTACCCCTTTTCTCTTTTCAAGGCTTCGAACAATATTTTAGCCTTTTCCTATAGCTATTACCATGAGGCTCACCGGGATCCCCGTTGATTCTGGTAAATACACCAAAGCACTAGAAATCTCTCCATCTCGATCATAAGGTAACCACACTGCTTAGTAATCACAATGGACATCACAGAAGCAGAACCCTTCACGTGTTCACGGATGCGACCTTTATCTTTAATGATCGCCACCATGGTCATATGGGCTAATCCGAGTACATGGCCAGTGTTCGTAGTAGTTTCTCCCTTTTCCAAGCGTTTTACTATTTTGGCTTCAATTTCCATGGTGATGTCTTTTCTTTTCTTCGTAGCACTGTTATCAGAAATATCACCAATATGCTTCGGAGACATAGTAATGTCAATAACAAGTGAACACGAGCGAAATGAACAAGAAAACAGTTGAACACGAGGTACAGTATATCTGGCAAGAGTAAACTGAGTGGTGGTTCTTCTTCCTCTTCTAATGCCGCATGACGCCATATTCTTTTGCGATGCTCAATAAACTATTTTGCGTAAAATCGTATTTACGGCTATGTGTTTGGTACTTTGTTTTAAATTCAATATAACCAAGTACATAAATAAAAAGAAAAACATTAACATGATATAACTGATCACAGCTGTTCTGCTAGCTCTGTATTCGTCTGCCACGCTCATAAACTGTTCAGCCTACGCTGTTTGATATTTACTGCAGCAGTTAGGTAGGGCGAAAAATTAATTTAATAATTATATTAATTATCTGTTGTTCTCCTACCATATATATATATATATATATATATATATATATATATATATATATATATATATATATATATATATATATATATATATATATATATATATATGGAAGGAAAAGCCCATTAAATAAAACAACGAAAATATATATATATATATATATATATATATATATATATATATATATATATATATATATATATATATATATATATATATATATATATATAAAGTACTTATTAATTCCGTGACCTAACCTGGTCACCTTCTCAAAGTGAGAAGGTGACCAGTTTAGGTCACGAAATTAATAAGTACTTTATATATATATATATATATATATATATATATATATATATATATATATATATATATATATATATATATATATATATATATATATATATATATATATATATATATATATATATATATATATATTCGTTGTTTTATTTAATGGGCTTTTCCTTCCATATATATATATATATATATATATATATATATATATATATATATATATATATATATATATATATATATATATATATATATATATATATATATATATATATATATATATATATATATATATATATATATATATATATATATATATATATATATATGAGAGAGAGAGAGAGAGAGAGAGAGAGAGAGAGAGAGAGAGAGTTTTTTTTTGTGTGAAAACTGATTTCACACCCTCTATAAATGAAACAGATGTACAAAACAAAAAAATATAAAATTTCTTAGACTGTAAGTTTGGTTATTAACTTGTTCCTCACAGTGGCAGAGTGGTACTGCTCATGAATTTGAGTTGTTATGTCGAGGGTTCACAGCCCACCACGATCTGAAGTTCACTCAGGGAAACAATCACACCTGCCAAAATCAAAGTCCTTCGCAAGAAGGCACCTTCTTAGCCCTTTGTAGAAAAGGGAGTATGCAACGTAAAATTGATCACAACTCGTTCCTTAATGGGGTGAACTAACCTAACTTATCCTAATATAAAATATTTTATGAGATTTTTCCATAAGTGGGGACTTAAAGGTTAATCATTTACTCTTTTTTTCCACAAGTTTCTTTGTTGGGTTGAACTAACCTAACTAAAATAAGGAAAGCGATCCTAATGCAATATATTAAATGAAATTTTTTCATAAGTGAGGACGTGAAAGTAATCATTGTCTTTATTCTCTGTGGTTAAGGTTTCATTTGAACCATGACATCTTTACAACTGACTGACCTGCCTTGGGAAGATGTTATCTTCCGTCAAATATTTCCCTACCTTTCCGTCGTGGATCTGTGTCGTTTGCGAAGAGTTTGTCATGGATTTCTGCAGCTTCAAACTCACTATATGGCTTCTTGTACCACATTAGATATGAGCACCTACATAATGCCAGAGGAAGCATTTCAAAGAGTAGGTCTCTTTTCTACTCATTTATTATTATTAGTTTTTTTAAATTTGACACATAAGGAGGTTTCAGTATCTCAGTGGCTAAAATTGGTTTGAGCCCACTGTGGGATCATTAGGAAAGGCATTCAGCACTATGTCCCCTGTTCCAGGAGCAGTTTACCCTTCATTGCACCAGAACTGGCTCAACTGAAGTAGCAGTGTATCAAAATATTGCATGAGCATTAGATGATTAGGTGAATTTTGTTTGCTGTTTGTCTCTATTAATCCCCATTTGAATGAGAGTGGACACACATAGGTTGAAGATGGGGAGTTAAGGCTGGATGCCCTTCCTGAGTCCTGCAGTGAACTCGATTGCATTTCTGTCACCTCCAGTGCCGAGCACTAGCCGCTCCTGTACTGCGGTCCCCAGAGCCATGAAGGGGAATGTAAACAAACGAAATGAAAGTTACTTTGCAACCTTAAGGAAAGTTCTGTCTGAGCATCAGTAATGTACTAGCCCATAATAGTAGCAAAAGTTTCTTATTTAAGCCTTTAGCCAAAGAATTCCACAACTTCAAAGGGTACCTAATGCTTAAGTCTGTCATACTTTTTTATATGGCATGTTTACATGAACCAAAGTAACTTTTAAATTTATAGCACTCTTATGAGAGGGCCAAGAATTCCTCCTGCATGTTCCCCTGAATGTCGTAAAAGTCGACTGAATGAAGCATAGTGAGGCAACTGGAAAGTGCTTCCTTTGTATTTTCCTCTCACAAGAGAGTCAGTATATTTGCTTTGACTCAGCCACTCCCATTATAAGATCATGGCTTTTATATATAGATTGATACATGTGGCTTGGGGACACCTGTATATAAGAAGACCAAGAGAAACCATTGTTTCCTAAACTACTCTAATAAATCATTTAAAAGAAAACTAGCAAAACAATTATTATTATGGAGTCTTGGCATCAGAACTGTTAATGTTTGTAGGGCATTAAGAATTCCCTTTCCTATTTATCAGAGACAAGTATTTCTCATGGAATATATATCTAACATTTTGATAATTCTAAAAGTATTGTCAACAATTTTAGTAGCTAGTTGTTTGGAGCTGCAATAGGTTACTGATAGAGCACGTGAATGGAGTAGTGATCAGCCTGCCCAATGTGCCTTCAATCCCCTGCAGGATGTTAGAGCGGGCATTCAGCCTTAATAGCTCCAACATGTTTGTATCCACCACCATTTGAATGAGGATTAATTTTGGCACATATAATAGTATAGAAAAATTATAGACATCGGTAGTTGTTTTGTCACTCATTTTCGATCTTTTACCAATTCATTTTTATAATTGAAAATATTACTTTACTTTTTTACGCTGTTCCTGTCATGTGTATGATAATATATATACAGCCATTTCATGTTACTTGTACCATTATCCTAGCCTTCAGTTCATGCAGTACTGATATTATCTTGATTATCTGTGCCAGAATTTTAGCCTTCCTTGCTCAATAGTGAGTAAAGTATTTGATTAATCATTGCTATATTCATTTTTGGTTTAGAGCCTTCTGTGTGGGTATCTATCGTATAGATATATATAACTATAGTAAGGAACCCCATCAGTGAAATGACACATGAAAAGTAACTATTACGGGTCCTATCTGGACCCGAAATATAGTTTCTTGTCATATATTGTTTCTCTGATGGGTTTCCTTACTATTTGATGATGTATATTATGTTTGTGTGTACTTACACTGTATATAGTTATCTCTCTGTTGCTGGACATGTGAAGAAATGGAAAGCTCTTGTATGCATAGTTCATTATAATTTTTTTTTAAATCCACTTTGATTCCTAGCTCCAACCTGTCTTTGTCCACCCTTATAATGGTGATTAATAGTGACAAATACACCGGCAAACATTATTAAAAGCCACTGTGAAAATGTAAAGTGATATTATTTATTGAAAATGAATAAAAGTATTTGTTTTGATTACTATCTGAAATATCTGTCTTTTTATTTTTTAATTCACAGATAACTTTGCCTTGTAGAAATTTGAGATGGTTTTCTGTGCAAGGCAGTTTTGGACGGACGGATGAGTCGCTGATACCTATTTTTAAGAATAATCCTAATCTCCTTCATGTTAATCTCAACATGTGTCAGAACCTCTCTGGAGCTGCACTTCAGGTGAATTACTTTTGACAAAAACCAACTTTACTTTGTTGTTTTCTCCTAGGGATCTTTAAGAAGTTACTTTATTAATTGTTCACAAAATGTTTTCATAGTTTGTCACTTAAATTTTATGTGGGGACTGCAGTAAGGCAGTGGTTATATTGCTCACCTTAGGAAGACACAGTCCTGTGTTTGAGCCCACCGCAGAGCATAAGGAAGGGTATCCAGCCTTGATTTCCCAGCTCCAACATGCCTCTATCCACCATCATTCGAATGGGATTAATAGTGACATAAATCGGCAAACAACAACTGTAGTGCAATAAGGATTAGTTTGCTTTTTTTGGGTTATTCATGACTTCATATTTATACCCTCGAATGAGATTAAGCACTGCAATACTTCAGTTACTAAGTGTTTAATATTTTGTCTCCGTCTTTTTCAGACACTTGTGGTACACTGCAAAAAGTTAAAATCATTGCATCTGGCAGACTGTCCATGGTTTAGCAGAGGTGGGTGGCAAGTCATTACTCTTCATCTGGTAAGAATTTTCTCCTAGACTTTGAGTTGTTTGTTTTTCCCTCTTATCTTCTCCTACCTTCCCTTTTTCTTTCTCCTCACCAAGTTGCTTCCCCTGCTGGTGCCATTTGATGCAGCTGTAGTGTTTGACTCCTACCAGTTGGGCTTCTTGATTGGGTTTTGATAATGATAATAATCATAACAATAATAATAATGATAATGGTTTTTTGACATTGTTTTGTGTTCTTCTTGTATGTTGATAGTGACTTCTTTCAAATTTTATTTATTTTATTTTATTTTATGATTGTGACACCAGGACAGACAAAAAAATTAATAAATAAATCTGCCCTCATCGGGCCTGGACAAAAAGAAAACTAAAAGTAAAGAGAAAGAGAAATGGCAAGTGTTGTGACTTGTCAGATATGAGGGGATAGTAAGAAATGTGTAACAAATAGCCAAGAATATTCAATGTTGATGTAGGCATAGAAAAAGAACCGTAACTGAAGGTAGACCACACTTATGCAAGACAACATTGTTGTTATAAATATTTAAACCATAAGGAACACCTTTTCATCATAATATAACCTCATAATTGGGGCTGAGGTAGCTCATTGGCTAGAACACTCTACTTGGGAAGTATCAATCCTTTGCTTGATCCCACCTCGGGGTGTTGGGAAGGGCAAAGACCCTTAATTCCTCATCTTTAACCTGTCAGTGTCCACTTTCATTCACTTGGGGAATAGTAGTGATACATGAAAATGGTAAAAAAAAAGAAAATCATATTCTTGTAAAGTACAGGAGTTGAACTCAAATAAATGTCCCCAACGATTACGCTCTGGACATATGCTAAACTTTGACAGTATTCCGATAGCATAGTAATAGAATACTCAACCCGGGAAGCTACAGACCTGCGATTGAACCCACTGCGGACGTTGGGAAAAGCTTCCAGCTCCAACCTGTCTGTGTCCACCCTCATAATGGGGCATAATAATTAAATGTAAAATATAGAATAAAATAATATGGTAGGATTTTCTATGAAAAACATATATAGAACAATCCTAAATAGTAGCAGCACTTTGTATTGGCTTTCTTCTAATTTATTGTTAGAAGTTGTATTTATTACAGTAGGTAGCCATATTTTTAGCTGCATTAAATACCTGGGTCAGAAGATACATTTAGATGTATACTTTGATAGTTCTTCTCATGGAATGGGACGACTGCTGTATGGGCCCTGACCATTTGGCGCCATCGGTTTTATGATAACGTGGGTTAGGCTGAAAAGATATTAGTGCCAGAACATCGGTCACCAAATGGGTTTAGCACCCAAACATGCAGCACCAAAAGGACTGTTCCAAAATGTACCTGACCCTTTTCGCTATTATGATGGCTGCAAATCTGCCACATTGTATATGAATTTGAGAAATATCAGTGTAAATGTAGTGAGATGTGTCGTCAGGAATTTTTATTCATTGTGATGTGATAATAAAAATATATTTTTTAGCATAGTTGTAGAATGATTGACTTGGAATTGACAGACCCGTGTTGGAGTCCACCATATGACGATAGGAAGGGCATCCAACTGTACTTGTGTCATGTCTATGTTGACTACTAGTATTGACGCATAAAACAAAGATTATTATTAATATATCTATTCATGAACATTGAATTAACACCAGTGGTAGTTACATATAGAAATTTGTCTGCCAACCAAACAAGCTTGATGTGTACATGATTTGTCACAAACCATTTTGTAGCCAGGTCTAAATTAAACTAATCTATATCAGTAACTGAGTATATGCCTGCCTTAGAGCTTTTCAGTATGTATATATATATATATATATATATATATATATATATATATATATATATATATATATATATATATATATATATATATATATATATATATATATATATATATATATATATATATATACTGTACTCTAAAACATAGAAAAATACTCTAAGTTCCTAATCTAATTCATAACAATGTTAATGTACACTATAAAGTATTGCTTACCTTTACTACTGTGGTTGGTTTGCTTCTGGATGATTGGTGTGTCAAAAAATTAATTTATTGATTATTTATTAATTATTTATTGGTCTCTGCTGTAACAGCGGAACGACCTAAAGCAGGAACCCTTGGTATTTATTACTTATATGGCTGTGTTGGTGCTATGAAGCTCATTTTATGAGAAATTTATATAAATTTTTCTCTATGTGTAAGTTAGGTACATTAAATTTATGACTTCAATAGTATTAACCTAGGTTTATCAGTAATTATATCTCATAAAGATGATAATGGTAGTTAGTATACAAGAGACAATAGTAGCACATTGTCAGAGTGCTCCCTGGAAGTTCCGGTTTTACGTCTTGGACTCCGTTTTCAACCAAGGGCTAGGACGGTTGCCTTCTTGCAAAGGACTTGTTTTGGCAGATGTAATCGTTACCCTGAGTGCATGCCCTTGCTAACCTCAGACCGTGACGGGGCGCGAACCCTCGACCTGACGTCTCAGAGTCGAGGACGCTACTGCTTGAGCCACGGTGACTACAGAGTGCTCCCTGGAAGTGACAATCCATTTTTGACACCATCACAGGGCATTTGGAAGAGCATCCATCATTAATTTCCCACCTACAACCTGTCTGTGTTCACCCCATCCAGAGGGGGATTAATAGTGACATGTAAGAATGGCAAGAAAAAAAAATTAGTTCAGTTTTAATGATTATGGTAATGACACCGGTAGTGCAGTGGTTAGAATGCTCGACTCAGGATGTAACAAACCATTTTGAGCCTACTGCAGGGTGTCAGGATGAGTGCTCAGCATTAATTTTCCAGCTCCAAACAGTCTGTGTCCAGCCTCATTCAAATGGGGATTAATATTGACACATGAAATGACAATAAATATTTCCCGTTTTGTTTCAGTATTAATTTTTACTCTCTATTGATTCAATGTTTTTCATTACAGTAAGTACATTTTATGTAATTAATTACAAATAATTACATTACAAAAATATTGTTTTTTCATTAACAGAAAAATTTGGAATACATTAATGCAAACTCCTGTTGGGATGTTGATGATGACACGTTTCGTCAGTTCTTCTCAAAGTTTAGAGAAATTAAAACACTGCACCTGTGTAAGGTAGAATCCGTATCTGATGTGACTCTGTATTACCTTGCTAAGTACTGCGTAGATCTAGAGTATCTCGATGTGTCATTCTGTTGGCGAATAACTGATAATGGAATTAAGCAGGTTAGTTGAAAATGATAATGATTGTTTTAATGATAATTTTGCTTATTGTTGCTTATTCTTAGAGGGACTGCAGTAATTCAGCAGTTAGAGTGCTTGACTCGGGAAGTGACAAAGTTATGTTAGAGCCTTTGTATAGAGCATTAAGAAGGGCATCCAACCTTAATTAACCAGCTCCATCTTGTCTGTAACTGCCCCCTTTTGAATGGGGATTAACATGATTTTAAATTTCAAAACATTTCAAACATGCCTTTGATAGTTTCTAAAGGAATTTCCTTGAACTCCAGTAGTAATTCAACTTTTAGCATTTGATATTTAACAGTAACACCCATTTTGCCCTAAGTATCCACTGCAGAAATGACTATTTTTGCAGTAGACTCATTACATTCTTTTAAGTACAAGTTATATATGTGGTTAAATTTCTTGACTCAGGATGTAACAAATCCATGTTCGAGTCCTGCCTGGGGTATAAGAAAGGGTATTCAACCTTAATTTCCCAGTTATAACTTGTCTTTGTCTTCCCCCATATGAATGGTGTTTAATAGTGACACATAAAGGGCAAACGACACCAAGTAATATGTAGCCTCTCTTTGCTATCAATCAATTTTTTAAGTTTTGAGCTGCTGGATGATTAGTTTTTACCCTTATCAAAACCCAAATTAGTGAAGAAATTGCTCCACTATGGAACTTGTCATGGTGTACTCGTACTCGCCAAGCCTGCTGAGTTTACAACTTGCCACACAAGAGATGCCACTTTCTGATCATACTGATAATTTGTTTTTGTTTACCGTTTGATGTGTCACTATTAATCCCCATCATAATGGGGGTGGATACAGACATAATGAAGCTGGGATATTAAGGCTGGATGCCTTTCCTAGCACCCCGCAGTGGGCTGGAACACGGGTTTGCCACTTCCCAAGTCGAGCGCTCTAATCACTATGCAACTACAGACCGTTTATTTCCTAGTGGCTTATAGATAAAGAAGCTGCATGAGCCACTTAAGGGACTTGAACAAGGGACAGACCATTTATTGTCCTTCAGTAGCTACTAAAATCCTAAATCTCACCATTACTTGCTGTGATTGCTACTAAAATACTACTTCTCATCATTACTTGCGTGATTTCTTGTTTTTATGTTTAGAAGTCCTAATATCCTAAAGAAAAAATTCATATTGGTAGATAGTCTCCCGAGGGGACCACAATAGCAGAGTTGTAGATTGTTAGACCCCTGAGATGACAGACGTACCATCGAGCCTACAGTGGGGCATTTTGAAGGGCATCCAAGCCTTGCTTACCCAGGCACAATATGTCTGTGTCCACCCCCATGTTGGGAATTAATAATGACACAAAACGGTGGATAGTCTTCAAAACAAGGAAACCCTTTTGCCTATCATTTGAATTTTTTCATAAAAATCAGCTCATATTGATGAATCATTGTGTAATTTTCTGTATGTAGCTTGTTTCTGAACATTTTCACTCTGCATTTGGTTCACAATTTTAGGCCGTAAACTACTGTTTCTGAACAATTTCACTCTAAATTTGTTTTAGAATTTTAGATCATACTGTGTTTCTGAACATTTTGCATGTATTTATTTCACAATTTTAGGTCGTAGAATACTGTTTCTGATCGTTGTAATTCTGTGTTTATATCACAGTACTGTATTAGGTTGCAGAATACTGTTTTTTTGAACAATTTCACTCAGCATTTGTTTCACAATTTTAGGTTGTTGAATACTGCAAGAAGCTTCGCTTCCTTGACCTTGAAGGATGCCGTGATTTATCTCAGTCGTATGTCATCAGTTTATACACACAGAAAAATATTCAGGTTAATTCACAATACACTCTGCAGTTTATGGTAAACAACAGAAGACGGATGATTAATTGTATGGGGATCAACCTCCAGATATAATTTACTCTAAATTTTAAACTTTTAAATGACTTTATTAGTTTACTTTCGCTGGGATGATGGTAGCCTGGTGGCTAGAACACATGACTCAGAAGTTGACAGACCCACAATAGAACCCAAAGAGCATCCAGCTTTAATTCTTCAGCTTCAGTTCATCAGTGATATATAAAGCGAGGATTAGTCTACGTACCTATCACTCGTAATTTTTTGAAATTTTCACTTTTCTGGTATGAGAAGCCTATTATATTTCAGGCCTGCCTGCCCTGTGGATGACCCAAGCAGGGTGGTGTGGGGAAGTGACAACCATTATCCTCAAGGAGCTAAGAGAAATGACTAAGGTATGTTAGCTTCTGGTGAATGTGTGCTTTGACTCGGCCACCCTCCTTTCAAGGGGGATTATGTCCATTGTATTTATACATTTAAGCATATGATATTTAGGTTTATATGATTCATACAGTCATTACCAGAATTAGGAATTATATTTATTGTTGTACATTTTTGGTGCTAACCAGTATTGGTTGGTATTTAAAACTCTTGTCAGACCATTGAGAAGATGAATTGCCGTAGAGTTCTGTGATAATCACTTACAGTTTCTCCTTGCCTTGAAGCACTATAGTATGAATTCATTACTATTTTTTCTAAGGAAGTTTGATTATTTTCTTTTTCAATAGGTATGTAAAACCTTCTGTCTGGCAACAACGAGATATCTTATCATTGCCTTTCTGACATTTTTTGTTAAGTATGAATATTCCGTCAAATGTCATCATATAAAATTACACTTAGGACAAGTATTTTTTTACCATTCCAGCCTTCCAAAGGAAGAAATAATTATTTTTGTGTTTTCACACATCCTCCAACCACACTTACAGCAGCAGGTGAGACATATCATAAATGACTTCTTTTGATATTTTCTCACTTGATTCGTCGGGAATTGCAAGTTTTTCTTTTTTATTTGCTGGTGAAGAGGTTAAAATGCATATAAAGTAATGACACATGCTGTAATCCCACGGCATTCTCAGGGTCTATAGATTTTAACATGTAAATAATAACTTGTTGCAATCATATGGCATTCTCAGGGTCTTTATTTTTACCATGTTAATGATAGCATGCTGAGGTCAAGTTTTCATATTCAGTTTAACCTCTTAAACAGTAACAATGAAATATCTCATTTTTGCCTCTCACACTTTTATATAGCAAGGACGAAATATCTCGTAAAAAAGCTACCATCTAAGATTACACTTAAATCAAGTATTCTCAAGCGGAACCGAGTATTTCCGTGTTAATCATATGTCCGCCAACTCCATTTGCATCATCCCAGAAACAGATGACACATCAAAAAAATTTCTCAATTATTCTCCCTTGATTCCTCTGGAATTGCAAAGTATTTTTAAAAAATTTGCCGGTGAAGAGGTTAATACCTATTGTTGAGTTTCCTATTGTCTTGCGCTATGAATTATAATAGCTTTTAGTTAGAGATATGAATATGTAAACAGTCTTTTGGAAAGCATATGGCATATATTTTTGAGTGATGTTGCTGTAAAAATACCCCAAAGTACAATATGTGAGTGATTTTGAGTGCCATAGCGATGTTATTAAAGCAATCATTGTGATCTACATAGTAGCTAGATTGAAAATATAGATTTTAATATTTCCTATCACAGGATTTTGTCAGTAAATGGTGTAGGCACAGTATACAATAACAGAGTAAATATTTATCATATTTCTGTATTAATAGAATTCTGTACAGTATTGTGCAATGTTCTCAGTTTTATTGTGTACTTTGAATCATTTTGTAGTATGGTTCTTTGAAAGGATTTTTCTTAAACAGTAAATAATTTTTAAATTCATATTGTATGGCTCTAATTATTTTAGGACATACTGTATTCTCTTCAGTTTTGTCCTCCTGTTGAGTTTTTTGTAATTAATAGTAAAATTGAGCATTATATTGACAATTGTGAAGTGTACTTGAGAATTTATGTTTGAATCATAAGTATTCTCTAGCTAATAGTCATAAATATGTGGAAATGCATTTTGTTTTTATGGCTTAGTTTCTTCAGTATTACCTCTTTTGGCAGCTTTAGGCAGTGATGTCAATATGAAATATAATTTTATACGACTTAATCTCCCCTGAAGGGAAAGGTCATACTGCGATTGTGGTAGTGGAGTGCACATACCTTGTACATTGTGCTGTTGTTTGCCAGTAGGGTTACCGTCATAACATATTGTCTTAATCAAGTATGTTAGTAGGGGGTCCTCATTTAATGTTAGGGTTCTGTTTCTGACAGCTGACCTAATTCGAAACGCACCTAAAGTCGAACCTAGGGCCCCAGATATATTTTGCTGATTGGCTTGCCCCCATGGCTATTTGCATTATTGACCAAATCAGAGCAAATGCCTTCCATGAGGCCAGAGATGCTGAAGATATCTTCATTACCTATATGTGGATTGCTATCAATCTGGGCTGAAGTGAACATTGGATTACGGACAATAAAACAATAAATTTATTTTTCATATTTACAATATCATTATGCTGAACAGAACGTGCATATCAGTAAAGTTTAAGATATTAACAGCTTACCTGAAAAGAATACTGGGAATATGAAATAATACAAGCTAAAAAAATTTCAAAATTGAAACAGTTCTGTCAAATTTTCAAATGCACATTTATGATATCAAATTTCTCTTTAAGTCTTTTCACAATCAATAACACTGGTGTTATTGTGTATCATTAGCAGATATTTTTGTCACTATTAATCTTCATTCAAATGAGGGCAGACACAGAAAGCATGAAGATGGTGAATAAAGGCTGCATACCCTTCCTAACACTCCACAGAAAGTAAGAACAAGGGTTTGTCACTTCCCAAATCGAGCACTCTAATCACCACTCTGGTACTACTGTGTAGCATCAGCAGTAACAAGTTCAAACCACTGTCTCAGTGCAGTACAAAGAGCTTCAGGTAAAGTATTAATGTCTCTTACTACCAAGAAAAATGGAAATGGAAAAGAATCGACCAAATTGGTCATCTTTCCGTCGTTATATACGAGCACGTCATAAAATGAATATTTGTTGTCTTTTGCATCTAAAACCAAAAACACAATAAATATTCTATTTGCTCTCGCTGCTCTTACGGCAGCCTTGACTGCCTTCGATCGCGTGTGGGTTTGACCATCGCTAAGAATTAAAAGCAGCTGCGCAATATCAGGATTACCGTGACTGCTGCTCTGTCGTGAACAAGTAAGCAAGGCAACACTGTCTTCCAGCAAACGAGCAAAGTCAGTCACTTGTTGATCAAACTTTAAGTTGGAGAGAACCTGGCTTCCAGCTGTTTCATTGAATGGCTGACCCAGTGGATGCAATATACGAGTGGATGCCCCAAAGCTAATGACCCCCACTTCTCCAGCTTCAAGTAATGTTAAGGCTCTTGTCACCAAAGCAATGCTTTCGATTGCTAAACTGCCAGCACTTACATCCACCATAGATTCTGAATCATCAACAGCTAATAATATCTGGTAAGTTCTCTTTGATGGCTGAGTGCGTCTCAGCCAAATTTTATCCTTCCTGAACTCAGAGGCTATGTACGGAATTACTTTTCGCATATTCAGCCTCTTACCCGTACGATAATCACCTTTTAGTCTGGACGCCTGTGTGGGTTCTAGGATAAGACGAAGTTGCTCACACAGTTGCAATGCCATGGGTGCAACAAGAGCTTCCTGTTGAGACCAAGTTGAACTGTATTCTTCTACATTTTGTCCCTTGCATACTTCTATCTGTCTTCGAGTTCCCTCTATGTTTTCATCAAACTGTGCCATGTCTGCGTCTTCATCATCTGAGATTTATATACAAGAAAAGGAAAAAATAAGGAGGCAATAGGCTAAGTTTCAGTATATATATATATATATATATATATATATATATATATATATATATATATATATATATATATATATATATATATATATATATATATATATATATATATATATATATATAATTTCCGGTATATGTAAGCTATGGTTACAAAAAAGAATTTGCATTAGTCATTGTAGGTGGAGCAATGCTTTCTGAAAAGTATTCCTAACATTGTGGACACTGCTGTGTCCATAATTTTTAGTATGTATGATGTCTTTAAATAAATATACAAGTGCTATAAGTTACAATCCAAAGTACCACTATCATTATCATCATTATTATAAGCTAAGCAACAAGCTCAGCTTGAAAATGTCAGAGACTACAACCCAGATGGTTTCAGAGAGGGAAGACACTGGGTGTGGAAAAGGAAAAAGAGAAGATAGATTAAAAAATAAAACTATATGATATGATGAAACTCAGTATTGCAACATTCATGTACTCTAGGGCTTATATCAGAATAATAATAACAGCTACAGTAATTGCACTCCTAGTATTTTACATATCTTCATTATAAACTTATATAAATGAAGAGAGATGATGCATTCAGGGAGGTTAATATACGGCATTAATCCCAATGTTTCTTAAAATATATAAAAGACATTGATACAAATCCCTGGTAATATAATATGAAGTGACATGCTATACAAGAATACTCACATTGTGTGTAAATATACATATACAGAATTCTTTTAGTTTTAGCATTTACTAGATTAACAATATATGAGCTCCAAGTATCATACATTAACTTTACAGATTACTATATGAATAATTTAGAAAAAAACAAAAAACTTCATGAACAATGTTCTGATAATTTAAGTCCAGGCACTAAACAAACAATATCCACCTTGGCGTAAAAGTGTATGGAAAAACGTTTCAGGAAGTGTCTGAACAGTTGCTTCAGGGCAAACATTACTCACACTGATGTAAAATTATATGGAAAACGTTTTAAGTCAAAACTATTATGGAAAACTGCACTACTTACAACCACATACACCAATAACACAACATACACTCCCTGAGAGTTCTGTGGAAAAGATGGGATCGGCAGTGGTCTTACCTTGATAGCCTAGGGAAAATCAACAGGAACAACGTTTCAAGAGGTCTCTGAATAGATGCTTCAGAACAACAATACTTACCCTGATGTAAAAGTGTATGGAAAAACGTTTCAGGAGGTCTCTGAACAGTGGCTTCAAGTACAACGTTTCCCTCCGTGTCCATCAGCAAATCTCCTTCTCCTTGAATTTGCTCTCCATTTTTCTCCCTTTCTCTATCTTCATTATTCTCACCTTGTTGGCCCAATGCTTCTTTCTCTTTATCAGCTTTAGTGTACTCTTCTTCTTCAACCTGTAAACAAGAACCAGCAATGTAATTCAATGGAAGACAAATACCAGAATAAATCTAAGTAAAAAAAAAAAATCCCCAAAATATTTTTGTAACAGAAGTGAAAAGGAAGTGAACCTATGAATCCTACATGCACAATTAATGAACATCAAGCAAAGCTGATAAAAATAACGTTATGTGTATGGGAAGTCCAAAAATACTTGTACACTGATCATTACTGAGAATATATGGTGACGTGATGAAATTTTGATCCTGAATCAGAAAATCAAATCTATCTAATTCTAACTATTGGCAAGGGCCATCTTCATTATAAGGAGGGAGGCCGAGTCAGAGCAAAACCTTGAATCTCTGCAAGAAGAAAATACAAATGAGTGGATCATAGTCCCATTGCTCCACCCCAATGAGTTGACTCGCATGACACAGGGGAACAGAGGTAATATTCATGTCCCTCCACCCAAGGGGATAGATTATAATATCATATAGCTAATACTGAATTCTCTTACCTCCATGGGTGTCTCCAACATTTCTCCTTCTTCCTTTTTTTCTTCATCTTGTCTGTCTGCTGGGGCAGGAGCTTCCTGGGCTTGTTCTGTAGTTCCAGCATCAACCATTTGGGCATCCATGTGATCATCAGCTTTACTCACATGTTCATATCTAGAGTGACTTTCAGGGTCTCTACCCTCTTCTCCTTCATCCTGGAGATAGGAAATCTCCTCAGTAAAATATAACAAAACTTTTACACATGTACATATATAACAGCCGCAATGCTCCTCGTAATGGAACTTTTGAGACAAAGCACACATTAACGAAACACTAATATATCTCAATCACTAATCTTAGCTCTTTGGGGATGAAGAGCTGCCACAATTCCCCACCACCACCACAACAAGCCTTCTTGGATCTTCTACAAGGAAAGTGGGCAAGAATCTTCTGCCATGAGGCACAACTTTTAAGGACTCATAATAGCTCATAATATTCTTTGGTATTTTTATGAAAGAACACATTATATCTTAACATATATCTAAAGTACTATAACTACAACGAATATTCTGGTTACATATCTCTTACTATCTCTTCTGCATCTAGCAAGTTACAACATTCCAAAACCCTGTTTCTCATTGCTTAATGTCATCTAGGTGCCCGGGACCAATGAGGAAAATTTTCTTTGTCCATCGCTTTGTCACACTTATAAAAAACGTATAATACGAAATTCAAAGAGCTTAAGTGGTTATTCAAGAAGACATACTTATATTACAGATACTGATACAGTGTGCCACTCCTACAGTCTATCTGTTTATATACAAAAGCTGCAATCGCACTTGTAAGTGGGGTGGGCAAGTCAAAGCACACACCCTTTCACAACAAGGCTCACTCACCCCGTCAAAGTCAAAGACCCAATTACTACAGTTCTGGTTGAAGCTTTCCAACCTGAACTTCCTCAACTGCCTTGACTCACAGATTGAAAATATGTAGGAAGGATCTTCATTGCTCTGCCCCATTTAGTTGTCTTTTGCATTCTTGTCCCCCACCCCAAGTAAAAAAAAAAAAAAAAAACTGGAGAGTTGGAGAGATGAGCTATGGGAGGCAGAGGATTCTTAACTCCTCACTGAGATATAAACAGTTCATAATTCTAATTACTTACTTTTTCTTTGTCTTCATTTTCCTTTCCATCATTATTATCAGAGCTATGCTTTTCTCTCGTCAACAACCCATGCTGAATTGATTTTTCATTATCACCTGAAAGAGAGAATAAAAATTACTATACCAGTACAAAGAAAGAATAAAAAAGTGACAAATGGAGATCAGGAAATGCTACGAAGAAAACATAAAAATATTGGAATGCATGTAGCATACATGCAATAAGAGTTCCACAGTAGTGCAGTTGTTAGTGGGTTCTATTCAGGGAGTGAAAAATCGTGTTCAAGCTCACTGCAAGGAGCTAAGAATGGCATAAGGCTTTAATTCCCTAAAGCCAACCTGGCTTTGTCTACCCACAATCAAATGGGGATTAATAAAGATGCACAAGAAGGTAACAAAAGAAAATCAGTACACTGTACATATAATACACAATGTAAACATCAATACTGGAACACAATTCATACCGAGTGTTCGATTTTCGTCCGTCTCTCCTGGTTTGCGTGGCTTTTCCATATCCGCTTGATCACTAGCTGACGATTTGGTTACCAAAGATGAACTATCTCCTTTGTGAGACTCTTCTCGAGTCTTACTCTCTGATTCACCAACACCATCTTTATCTTCTGTTTCTTGACCCATCTGACCTTGTTCGTCTTGTTGATCCTCCTCATTCTCTTCACGCTGGCCTCCAGTTTCAGTTTTTGGAGTTTCCTAGAAGGACGAATAATCACAAAATTATAAACTGGTTCACTGTCAAGATAATATTAAAAAATATATTTTTCAGTATTCGAAATCGAAGCCTTCCTATACCCAGTAATTTCAACAAAGCAGATATGCTATACCATGTATGTAAGCTGACTTTCAATTCTTCACATAAATTTATTTAGCTTATATAGCATTGCATTAGAATGCAATGACCAATAAAAGGAGTGTTAGCTGGAATACAAGAACTCAAAGAAAATAACCTTCCAAACTTCTTTATATGATAGTGCCCAACTTGACACTCAAATACCCTAATGGCTAACAATCTAAATGATGTAATGATTAGATCGTTAGCCATTAGGATATCTGAATACCAAGGTAGTAGCTATCGTACAAAAACAATTGGGATCTTGTAAAGACGAGTAACCAAGAACAACTATGTAATCCCAAGAATTTTTAATTTACATTAAGTTAGGTTAGGTGCCTTGTAGAAATTAATAACCTTAGAACACCCTGGGGTTACTCATCTTTACAAGATGAAGCATAAAAAAACAGCAATACTTATATCGTAACTCTTCCTACCTTGGTTTCATCCTTACTGCCTTCTGCAGTGTCCATCTGAGCAGCTTCTGCTTCTTTTGATTTGCTCTCCTTATCTGCAGATGCTTCAGCCATCTCTTCCTCCTCTTGAATCTTTTCTGCTTCATCATTAACTTCTTCAGTGCCTTCTTTTCTGTTATCATTTCTTTTATTTGATGATTCCTCATCCTCCTCTGGATTGGTATCATCTTCTTCTACTTCTTTATCATCCGCTTTGTTTTGCTGTCCACTGTCATCCTCAGTCTTGCTCATCTCTTCTTCAGATGCTTGTTGTTCATCCTCTTCTACTTTATCATTAGGTTCACGTTCTTCTGGAGGAAAAACTCCCATTTCAGGGATTTCAAAAGGGTCACCTTCATTCTCTTCCTCATCATCAATACCATCTTTGTCGTTATCATCCAGTATCATGTCATCATCCAGCTCCATTGACTCTTCAGTCTCATTATCTTGAGCATTATCTTCTCCTCCGTACTGATCAGTAAAATTATCATCATACTCAACACCATCATCGTCCATTTTATTCTCCTTTCTTGAATCTTCCATTTCTTCCAGCTTTTCTTTCTGTTTCTGCTCTTTGTCCTTTTCCTTCTTACTCCTGTTGTCATCCTTTGCTACCATTCTCGAATCCATTTGTTCCCCCTCACCATCTCCATCCTCTTCTTCTAAATGTTCCTCATCCTCCTCTTCATCTCCTTCATTCTCCTCATCACCCCATACCTTTTTATCCAGTTGCTCAGCACCTTTTTCTGTGTCTCCCATCTGTTTCTCATGATCATCTTCCTCTTCTTCATCACTGTCATCATTATTTTCCTCCCTGTCAACATCCTGTAATTTTCCATCAAAGTCACCACTCATTTCAACTCCCTTGTCCTCTTCAGGCAAGTCTTTATCACCCGGATCTTCAGATTCTCCTTCTTGCAAGGCAGATTCAAGCTGGTCTTCTGATTCTAACTGATCAGACATATCTTTTTTACCTTCACCTTCACCCAAACCCATTCCTTTACTTTCTTCTGAATTTTTGGTACCCTCGTTTCCAGCTTCAGTTTCGAGTTCTTTAGGGGAACAGAAACCTTTTAATGCAAGGTTCTGGAATATGGCCAACAAAACCGAAGTAAGTTTGGTTACAGATCTATGACTAGTAACAGTGTATACTAAAACAGCTTCAGAAATAGCTAGATACTGTTCCAACAGTGGCACACATGCTTTTAGCATTTTTAACAACTCTGGCTCCTTCACAGAATCCTTCAACAGTTTTCCAAGTTCAAAAACAACTTGTCTAAGGTTTAAATCTCTTCTATCTGACTCTAAATATTCTATAAGGCCTTTGCTGATCATATGTTTATCAAAGTCTTCTTCATTATCATTTTCCTTGTCAGTGAATATTAAATGTCTTTTATACACATTTTCTACAGCTAACAGTATACATGCTAAGCAAGATTCTAAACGACTAGCATTCTCAGTTTCTCCAAATGTTAATTGCTGATTTTCTGATTCATCTTCCTGAGGAGAGCAAGACTCTAAAAATTCATTAAGTTCAACCTCTTTCAGTTGCCATTCATTTACCCAGTGAACTAAGGGAGCAGTAAGAGGGAATTTCTCACTATTATTTATAGATAAAATATCAATAACCTTCTTTACTTTTAGAGTATCTTCAGAGGCTTTTCTCACAGCTCCTCTTAAGCGTTTAATGCACACAGGAGTAACGAGACGAGAACCACCTTCAAAATGCTTCGTGTAGTCAGAATATTTACGTATAAAAACAGGCAATGTTTTTACAGTTTCAGTGATCATCAATTTAGCTTCTTCAACATGTCTCTCTTCAGGTACTTCAGGGTATTCCTGAATAGAGATTAATGGGGAGGAGATACTTACAGTCTCTAACAGAATGGAAATTTCAGTTAAAAGAAGATTCAAAGATGTCATATAGGTGTGGAGACTCTCCCAACACAATAACAAAGAAGAAGAAGAAGGTGGGTGTACGTCAACATTCTGGATATCATCAATCATAAGCCTAAGTTCTCTAGTGCATTCACTAGATACTGCTAAAGTGTTCTGCTGTCCATAAGCAAGTAAAAACAGATGACAAGATATTCCTCTTAAACGCTTAATTAGCTCTGGTTTCAGGTCTTTGTGAGCCTGATCTAGCGTTGTGAGCAGAAGTGATTGTCGACCAATGCAACGATTCCAATACTTCACACAACCAGACCAGGGTTTTATAGCAGCCTTTACAGATGGAACTTTATGATGAGCTACATTCATATCTACAGGCATAATTCTGAAGCATTTATCAATATCAGACTCTAGCCATAATGTGTTACCTCTCGTATAAGACACACCTTGAGTTGTAAGGTACTTGAACAAGTGAGCTAAAGCATCCCGTCTCCTCTGCATTACATTTCGCAATTGCTGAAGTTTTGAATCTTTGTCTGCATTATTTTCTGCACGAGTGCCTGCTGCCTGCAATTCCTGATAATTGCTGATAATGTTTGCAATGAAGTTTTCAACAGATATGATATTGCAAGAGTATGGCAACTTATTTAAAATCTGGAGGGTGAGAGCATGACAACGATTTGTAAATGATGTTAACTTTCCTAAAATAATTTTCTTCTCCAGGGCAGTAAAACCCTCTACCTTATCTGGTATTTTAGGAAGCTTAATCTTGATCTCAGCTGGTTCAGAAGAGCCTGAATCTCTATCCCAAACACCAGCATTCTCTTGATTTAAGTCTGAATTAGCATCACACAAAAGTGGTGCAACAGGAGATCTTAACTTCTTCTCCCAATTTCTCATATGTCGATGTAAAATTCTCTGACTCTTTGTCACAGATTCCCTAACAGAGAAGAAATTGATGTCATTCCATCGAGCAATTTTCACATAAGATTTCACGTCCTTCTCAATGGGCGCTCTTGCCTTTGCAAGCGTGGATGTGACAAGGGGCAAAAACTGGATGTAGTAATGATAGAAATTCCAAGTAAGAGCCAAAAGTTTACTTCTTATTTTACTCTCGTTCAGCACCGTAAGATGACAATGAAACGAATAAACAAGGTCCAGCCGAGTTTGGAAATCTCCTAAGAGTGAGGTTTCAAAATACTTTTTGAGAGTTGTGATAATCTCATTTACATCCACTGTCTGTGCCAGTCCACTGTTCACCATATCAAACAAATGAGGCCACCACTTCCTTCCTTCTACACTCACTTTTTGAGTCACCGTATCTAAACAAGACCGCCAAGCATTTAATTCCATTTTACGCCATTCTATGATCTGTCGTGTAACTGCTTGTAAATACTCCATTAATGATACTTGTGAATGAGCATTTTTTTCCCATTCTTGGGACTTTTCCAAAATAGTTTCCAAGCCAATGACATATCTCATTAGAGGCGAAGTTAACGGAAAATCCAACACCCTCATAATCACAACATTGATTAATTTCAAGCTAGGGTGATCTGGCCACATGGAAAACAACTCATTAACACGTTCATGAAGAGGCTGGAGCAAAGGACGAATTTTCAATGCTGCCTGTGGATTCGGATCTTTATAAATATCATAAACTGGTTCTAACACAGATGGAATTTGCTCATCTGTTAGAACAGCACATGAAGTATGATTGCTCAAAATATGAGCACCAAGTGTTGCTTTGTCCAAATAATTATTAGCAATTGGTCCAGCTTTTGCAATGAGTATTTTTAGCACATTAAATCTCATTACTGCAGCAGAAATCAATTGAGAAGGAACTTGTAATTTGGTGTTGCTTGCAGACAACCACACTGTATTGGCTTGAGATACAAACATTACCTTGTGCCATTCACTTGTTTCATAAATATGTTGATCAGTTACGGATCCAGGTGGTGTATCTTCCTTGATTGACTGTTCTTTCTCATCTGTTTTATTTTCAATTAAATCAGGTCCATCAAGATCAGTAAACTCGTGATAATAGGCAGGGAAAAATTCTTGAAATGTACGTTCTTCTGTTTCCTCTTCAGTTTCAGAGGCAGCTAGTGTCTGTGATTTATATTTATAGAGATTTTCTTCTTCTTGAGCTTTTGTTGCCTTTGCTTCCTGTTGCTGCTGCCATATGGAAACAATCTCTCCAAATAAATCTGTTGTTAACTGGATGACACTATTTGTGAAATAGTTATGTGGATGGACTACATTCACCAAATCTAGAACAGCTGATCGAATCATAAAATTGGACACCAAACACATCTGGCCTGGATGTTTTTCTTCAGGTAATAAACGCATACTGGCTTTGACAATATTTGAACGTTCGCTTAAAAAGACCAGTGGATCTGATGGTTTCCTATGCGTAGGAAATGACGAGTACCTTGACAAACTATCTGCTATGTTAAAACCGCACATGAGGCAAACTTCTGCGAGAGCAGAGTAGGTTTTCATAAAATGCAGGGCCTCACACATTGAAGTGACGACCTTTAACAGTGGATATGTTATATCACGATACAGAGGGTACCGCTTGATGGTGTTTTCAACAAAGCTATCACAAGTGTGAAGCATTCTTTCTACTTTTCCCTTCGTGTCAAGAGATATATCTGGCAACTCCTTCACTGACTTGAGGCCTGATATGAGCTCCTGTATCTTGTCTGGAGTGAAAACAGTTGAACTAAAATACTCAATATCCTGTATCAGCTGGTGGTATTCAGGGGGATCAGGACGAAATGCAATCTGGGCCCTAAGTTGGTCAATTTCAGTCTGTAGAACATTGCATCTATTTCTTAAAATGGGGAAATGGGGATGTGATAAATAATGAGGTATGTTTTGAACACTACCTCTAAGGTGATCAAGCCATGCAGCTATATTTAAATGTATTTCCAGATCTTCCTTTTCTTCTTGATAATAACAAAGTAATAGGCTGGTTTTCTTTGCAGGATCAACAGCCTCCAAACGTCTTAATACATCCGATAGCACACAAGACAGATGCAATATGACCTCAGCACAAATAATGGCTCTGTCTGTATAATCTGCACTGGACTTGGAAAGTTCAAGAGCTTTCTTTGAAATTACCAATAATGTGTTCCTGTGTGACGCCAATAAAGCGGAATCAGCAGATGAAATCTCACTAGCTAACTCTGATGCCTTTTCTGCATCCGAGGATTCAATACTACACTCATGGGCAATGCCTACTGCTTTAGACAGATGACATAAGGTTGAAGTAATGTAAGATATTGCAGCTTTTGCAAATGAAGCTTCATACGTCAATTCAGGATTGGAGAGCGCACTCCAATTATTCCACAAAGTACTTCGGATAGACTTCAACTGGCCAATTTTTTCCACATGAACACCCGCAACCACTTCTTCTATGATGCCTCCAAAGCTGTTATTTATATGGCTGGAGCTGGCTGTCAAAATATATGTCAGTTGACATGATGAGGGATGTATGAACACCTCCTTTAAACTCTTTACCTGTTCCTCTGTGTCTTCATCCAAAGTTTCAAAAGAATAATTCAGGTAGAGGTTAGTGTTGACAAAAGAAGTGGACCTTCTAAAAGCCAGGTAACTGTGCACACTGGCAACTAAATTCTGTCTGAATGAAGGACCTGAGAAGCAATTCACAAATTCTTTATAGATTCCAGGTGCTTTAGTTAGAGCATCCTGAACATGTGAAGTCACTGCTGTTTTAGTCCTTGTACTCTGTAATATATTCAAAGATATATAATCCAACAAAGGCCAAAGCTGGATGTAATGAGCGAGCACATTTGCTTTAACACCATCAAGAGGCAAACTGGAGTTCAAACATTTCTTATTCAGTTTTTGTTCAATCACTGCCAATTTTTCATTAAAGGCTGAAACACTTTCCAAAGTCAATCCTTCCACTTCTGCTGACATTTGAAGTAAAGTACTGCAAATTGCTCTGCCTTCTAATGAAGCTAAAAACAAGTTTACTCTGTGGTTATAAGGTGTAGGGGATAATAAGGATGATAGCTCTATAAGCTGACGCTGTGCCTCAGCAGGTATGAGGGATGTAAATGGTGCAGGCGAAGAATACTTGCGTAAATCAACACCAAGTCTATCGAGAGGTCCGAACTCTTTGATCAAAACAGACTTCATTGAGGTCATTAGTTTCTGAAGTTCAGGTGATATGACTTCATTCCATGATACAGGCAATTTATTCAGCAGTCCATCAACAATCCACTGCCAATGCAGGGCTAACTGAGGCAAAAACAGGTGGAACTCTTCTTTCCTGATGATCTGGTTACAGAGTCCATAAAGTCTGTCAGTCCAACGTACTGCACTACAAAAATTATCCCATTCTTTGTTAGAGAGAGAAAAACGGGTGTTATCTCCTATTTTCAGCACCATTTCATGGAGTTTCTCAAGTACAGGGTACAGATACAACATACTATCATGAGAAATGGCACTCCTACTTACAATACCACAACTAACAGCTCTAGATCCCTCAAAAACAGTCATGGAATTAAAATTACCAATTTCTTTCATCTTTTTCTTCATTTTCTTAGATACCGCGTTGCTGGTACAAGAGATACTACGACGACAAAACTGGAATAATGTCCTCCAAATCCAAACACTACTCTTATTGGCTAAGCTCTCAATAGTCACAGAGCAAGTCTCTACCTCTGCTACTAGGGCCTGCATGTTGTGCCTTGGATCAATACAGTGATTTTCCTTCAAAATTCCCAACAACGTTTTGGAAGCTTTACAAAGTCCTGTTTGGCATACATGCTCTATAGCAGCACTGGCCATCTTACTGAGAGAGATGGCATCTTGTGATAACTGCTCGTGTGTGTGTTTCAACCATGCATTTAGTAAAGGCCACTCTTGAAATGGCAATGCAGACAATAGCAAAACAAGACACTGCACTATGCCTTCAGGATTAGAGGTCATAGCAAAAGGAGGTGGCAGAGCTGATGATGCCCAATGCAAAGAAGCTTCAGGGCAAGTCACGCTTATAAAGAAAGTATGTAATAATGAACCTAACATCTTGGAGCGCACTACATTACTTCCATTTCGTAGTCCTCTGATGCTCAAAATCTGATTTTCAAAGTTAGGCCACTGAAACACTGCATGGTTTTTAAGTGTGCTAGTGACGTTTTTAATGACAACACTCAATGCCTCCCGGACTTCAGATTTACCCTGGGATCTGAAAAACAATTAACAAAAAAGTTGTATCAGAAATTACATGCCAAGCAATATCACTTGAAAACAATCTCAAAAATATTAAGAAAAATATTTATTTCTACTGTTTATGTTAATTTTATGTAAAACTCAGGTTTTCTAAATAACGTAATTTAAATTTAAATATTGTTATCCATCAGTTGCTGTGTGTTAATAAAACTCAACCAAGGAGGGAAGGCAGGATTGCCAGCTTGTCACAAAATTATATCTTTTTTTTACATGAGATACCACTTAAAAAGAAGGGTTGATAAAACTGTTGCAAAAGATTTGAGATAACACGAGCTATGCATACTCAGTACATCCTTCCTCTAAAAGGCTGGGGGTTGCAAGTGGACTCCTTGGTGGTACTAAAGTACTCCATAATAACTTTGGGAGGCAAACTAATTTTATTCAATAAATGTCTTTCACCTCTGCATGTCAATAATTTGCAAGCTTAGTCACCTACTCTTCACACATTATTAAAATTACGGAAATGTGTGAAGGCACTTTCTTCTAGACTTTACTGAAAATTGTTAAAAGAAAGTGGGTGAAATACCGAAACAGATATTGTAACAAGCTCCACAAAAAACACCCACCTTACATAAACAAGCATGGCAGCTTTGGTAAGGGCAACATCTCTCGAGTATCCAACCTGCATCAAATGAGATGCTACTGAGGCCGCTTTCATCAGACTGCTGATGCCAAATTGTTCATACACTGTAAGAAAAAGATATTGACGGAGCAATAAAGGAAAATATAGCATTTATGAGAGCAATAATAACATTTTTGATGAGAATAGCAATATCAGTAGCAAGAGTTACAATAACTACCGAACTTGAAATATATAAAGAGTAAGAAGCATTACTCCTGTCACTCTTCTCAGTTGTGGACACTGTAGGTGGGGACTGCTGTATAGAAATGGTTAGACTGCTCAACTCGGAAGTGACAAATTCATGTTCGAGACCACAGAAGAATGTCAGGAATGACATTCAGCCTAAATTCTCCAGCTCCAACCTGTCTGTGTCCACCCCTGATCAAATGGGGATTAATGGTGACAAATTGGCAAACAACAACAACATTTCTACTGTAAGTCACCGTAAACACTGACTAATTCTTAGGGCATGTCATTGTTCTTCTAAAAATACTGTTAAAAAGGAGTTCCTCCTATAAAAGGATGTATACTTCCAGTTCATATATTTAGTTACTTTGTTTTTTTTGTGATATATATGCATATCAAATAGCTGCAATCCCCCTTGTATGGGGGTTAGCTGAGTAAAAACATACGCATTCACCAGATACCAATATACCTAGATTACTCCCATTAGCTCACTGATAATATAGGGCCACCACCCTCCTAACACTTTGGCTGACCAATGCAGAGTGGCAGGGGGGAGATTAAGGAAGCCCTTTATCCCCAAGGCGCTAAGAGGAGTGACAAGGGTATATTTGCTTTTCTTGAAAGTGTGCACTTTTGACTCGGCCACTCACTTACAAGGGGAATTCCAGTCATTGTATATGGATGTATATCACAAACCGCAAAATTACTGAACCCACACCTACCCTCTCGCTTGTGAACGAGGGTTCATATACAGTATTTGCATAGATAAAGTACAATTGAATGCCTTGCCACAACATAAATAAAAAATATATGAGAGCTCAGGAGGGCACAGGATGTTACTTTTTTATATCTGATTTAGTTATTAAGATACACATTCTCAGGGGATCTTATCTATATGGTCTACGTAGAAAAATCAGAATACAAGGGGGTCCCCGTATAACGTTGTTCTGAGTTACATCAGAGGCAATAAAAAATTACTAATTTATTAGTAAATAAAGTTTTCGGCCTACCCAGCTGGTGCAGTAACTTCAAACAGCGTGTGCTGAACAGTTTGTGAGCCTGGCAGAAGAATAGGCATTGATGTATGCATATATACTGTATTAAATTACTGTTTCTGTTTATTTATATGTTTATGTATTTGTTTATTTGAAGGAATGAGGCTTGATTAATTTACAAAATTACCAAATACTTAGCCGTAAATACAATCTTTATTTGAAAACGTTTGTTGGGGTCAGCAGAAGAATAGTCACAGAGCATTGTTGTATTGTATACGTATATACTGTATCAAGTTAATGGTATATCTATATTCGTTTATGTATATGGTTATTTGAAGGAATCAGACTTTATTTATTTAAACAATTACTAAATACATATCCGTAAAAACAATCTTTATGCAAAAAATTGCATTGAGGTTATCAAAGGAATAGTAACAGGGCATTGTTGTATACGTACATACTGTATCAAGTTAATGATTTTACTTATTTGTTTATGTATCTGGTTTTGAAGGAATTAGACTTAATTTATTTACAAAATCACCTAATACTTAGCCGTATATATGATCTTTATTTGAAAAAGATTGTAGAGGTTGGTAGAAGAATATTTATAGGGCATTGTTGTACTGCATACGTATATACTCTATCAAGTTAATGGTTATATTTAACTATTTGTTTATGTACTTGGTTATTTGAGGGAATCAAACATTATTTACAAAATTACCAAAGACATAGCCAGAAATATGATCTTTACGCACAAAAGTCTGTTGAGGTTGAGAGAAGAATAGTCCCAAGGCACTGTTGTATACATATATATTAAGTTAATGGTTTTATTTATTCATTTGGTTATTTGAAAGATTTAGACTAATCTATTAACAAAATTGCCAAATACATTGCCATATATACGATCTTATCTTTCAGCAAAAAAGTGTGTTGAGGTAGGCAGAAGAATAGTCACACAGCATTGTTGTATATATATATATATATATATATATATATATATATATATATATATATATATATATATATATATATATATATATATATATATATATATATATATATATATATATATATATATATATATATATATATATATATATATATATATATATATATATATATATATATATATATATATATATATATATATATATATATATCAAGTTAATGGTTTTATTTACTTATTTATGTACAGGGGGTCCCCACTTTGTCAGGGTTCCGTTCCTGACAGCTGACTTTTTTGAAACACACTTATAATTCGAACCTAGGTTCCCCCAATGCTATAAATAAAGACTCTAAAACATAGAATATCTAAGTTCTTAATCTAATTCATAAAAATAGTTAAATTACACTATTTACATTATTGCTTATCTTTACTACTGTGGTTGGTTTGCATCTGGATGATTGGTTTGTTGAAAAATATATTTATTAATTATTCATCGATATCTGATGTAACCTCGAAACAACTTAACTCAGAACGACTTAAATCGGGGGCCCCCTGCTTATTTGAAGGAATTAGATTAAATTTATTTACAAAATTACCCAATATAAATTTTGGAGAAAGAGAGAAACCAAAAGACAGCACTATAAGAACAATAAGAACTCATTTTTAAGAGAAGCGCTGTTGTACAGGCTCTGCTTCTCAGCTTCTCGTCCGCCATATTGTTTATCATGCTCATTCGATGTGATACATACTTTCAACATCAAGATATCGTAAGTGCTTTGACTGGATGACCAGCATCTGAAGCACATCCCTGTGAGCCTCCTGTTGATTTAGGGGAGAGCAAGACCATAAGCATGGGAAAGGGGGGAAGAAGATATTTCGTTCATTTGTTCTTGTTGGATATGGGCCCGAAGTTATCCAGTTATCCAGATGCAAGCCAACTACCGTAGTAAAGGTAAGCAATACTGCATAGTGTAGTTTTAAAGGACTCAAATTATTTTTCTAGATTTTAAAGTATTTATTTTCAGCATTGTTGGAGGACCTAGGTTCGAATTTAGGTGTTTTTCGACTTATATCGAAATCAGCTTTAAGTCAACTGTCAGGAACGGAACCCTGACTTTAAACGGGGAACCTCTGTATAAGTGTAATTGCTTTTTTTTTTCCTCATTTTTATGCAGTACTATTACTCCCCAACTGCATGGGGGTGGACACTGAAAGGTTAGAGCACGGGATCATGCAGTAAAAAAGAAAACAGAACCTATACCTCTGGGACAGGATATAGCAGTCTTCAATATAAAACTTTTTCCAGTATGTAACTGGAGCCAGTCACAGTTACATCTAAATAGCCAAGCTTAGAGAAAATGTATTTATGCAGTATTACTACTGTTTTGGAGCAGTAGCGCAATGATTAGAGCACTTGACGAGGGAAGTGACAGTGTGTTCGAACCCACTAAAGGATGTTAAGAATGGCATCCAGCCTAAATTCCCCAGTTCCAAATTGTCAGTTTTCACCATTAGAATGGGGATTAATAGTGACACATAAATTGGGAAATAATAACTGCTGCCTAGAAATGAATATGTAAACTCATAAATCTAATGAAAGTAATCAGAAAAACATACCTGGCAGTTCTTCAGTAACAGCTCGATGTGAAACAACAAGTGCATTTTGAAAACTTGGAACAAGAAGACCACTTTTTATCAGTATGGAACACAAATCAATGCTAACGCTCCATGACCCTTGAGGGCTGATTTCTGTGCCTCGATTACGCATAGCCCTGAATAGGAAAAACAAACAGAAGCGCTAATAAAAGTTTACCGAGTTTTTACAAAACATACAAGAATACTATTTACATAATTTCTTCAGGTAACACATCTCAAGATATTTGGATCTTGTAAAGATGAGTGACCCTCATTGTAAAGCTAAATAACCCCATAAATTGATAGGTAAGGCTATGTTAGGTTAAGTGACTTGCTTTCTGAATATGAATAACCCTAGAGCATCCTGGGGTTACTCTTCTTTGCAAGATCCATTTTTAATTATGGTATAGAAAGAAATTAATCCATTATGAGATGTTTATGAGTTGTGCAGTTTCACCACAATATCAGTACTGCTGTACATTTTAAATAATTTTATTTATGTTTCTATCTTCTCTCTTTCCTTTTTCTCACCAAGCTGCTTTCCCTGCTCGAGCCATCTGGTTTATAGTCTGACTTTTTCCAAATGAGCTTGTTGCTTGGCTTATAATAATATAATAATAATAATAATAATAATAATAATAATAATAATAATAATAATAATAATAATAATACCTCGAAATTTCCCCATACTGTGGATCCATGGCTAAAAGGAGCCTAAATGAGGGATGCGGTTTGACGGAAGGGACAGCACCATCAACGACACCTCTTTCACTTATTGCCAGTACCCCACCTGGTTCCAACATGGCATTTAGTCTGTCGAGTACGGAAGCTGAGCACACATTAACACCATCTATCAGAAGCCAGTCGCCATTTTGTACCGCCTGGCAAGTAAATAAAAAATAACAAGCTAATTATTAAGAATGTGAGGAACACCTTACCGTAGTGTAGAATGCCCATGGCAGGGTGACAGGAAGGGCATCCATTCTTACTTCCCGAGCGTCAATACGTCTGTGTCCACCCTCAAAGAGGGACTAATAGACAAATAAAAACTAATTATTACAGGACTAAGAGACTATAGACTATGGAAACAATGATGAATAAAAACAAATTCTCTAATAAACCATCTTCATCATGATCAACATAATACTGAAGATAAAATAGCACATAATTGGATAAAAATAACCTAGTCCTTTCTTTCAGGACTAAGGTCTGCATTTTTTATTCCCCAGCTCTAACCTGTCAATGTTTACCCCCATTCGAATGAGGATTATATGTAACACACAAATTGGCAAACACGACAAAAACTAATATCCATTATGAAAAAGAGTAACAATACCAAACCAAATATCACAAAATAATAATGTACACAATATATGTACAAAACTCCGAATTTTACATTGAAACCTCAATAAATTGCATACAAGTCAACATTATTTATATTACTGTAAAACAATTTGAAAAGTTAACATTAAGTATAACAATTTGAAAATTGAATGAACAGGTGAAACTGTGTCCTACCTTGACCAATAAAGAATCAACCCACTGGAAAGTACCACCACCTGATATGCCACCACTTGTATTCACTCTCATTTGGAGATGGTGAACAAAATCTCTCACTTTCTGTACTGGAAGATTTTGGCTCTCCTCATTATCCCCATTGACTATGGCTGCTTGATTTCCGTTTTTCTGAAAAAATAAATTCTTAAAATGCATACTTTTTTCTGCCATTTTTATGTATCGCTATTAATCCCATTTCAAATGGTGGTGGACACTCACAAGAAATGTATTTTGGGATACTTTGGTAGCGCAGTGGTTAGAACCCATGACTCGTTAAGTAGAAAACACGTCTTCGAGCCCACTGCGAAGCGTTAGGTAAAGCATCCAGCTTTAATACCCCAGCTTAAACCTGTTTGCATCCAATTCATTTGAATAGGGATTAATAGCGACACATAAAATAGCAAACATATCACAACAAGTTTTATGTGCTGCACAAACACTGATAAACAGCACTCTCTATACCGCTGAAGGCCCAATATAATATTACCCATTCGGTATTTTAAATACGTCAGTGAGCTGACCTCTCAGTCTGCGAGTTTCTAAAGAGATTAGTCCCAGAGCCTTAAGTCGTTCAAGATAACCAAGCCTCCTGATAAATGGGGTGAGTTTTGTAGCCCTCGCCTAAACTCTTTCAAGTCAATCTACATCTTTCCCATGTGAAGGTCACCAAAATTGCACAGCGTTTTCAAAGGGTAGAATTATTAATGAATTATATATTGCCAGAACAATCTCCTTATTCCTATACTGGCATTGCCTCTAAATGTAGCCTAATGATTTCTGGCCTTTTTTCTCCATTTCAATGCACTGCTTGGAAAATTTCCGATCACTATTATTAATACACTTAAATCTTTTTCCACAAAAGTTGCATTGAGAGTTTTACCCAAGAGTGAGTAGTCTGTCCCTGGATTTGCATGACCAATATGAATTACCTTGCATTTCTCAAAGGAAAATAAGAGAGAGAGAGAGAGAGAGAGAGAGAGAGAGAGAGAGAGAGAGAGAGAGAGAGAGAGAGAGAGAGAGAGAGAGAGAGAGAGAGAGAGAGAGAGAGAGAGAGAGAGAGAGAGAGAGAGAGAGAGAGAGAGAGAGAGAGAGAGAGAGAGAGAGAGAGAGAGAGAGAGAGAGAGAGAGAGAGAGAGAGAGAGAGAGAGAGAGAGAGAGAGAGAGAGAGAGAGAGAGAGAGAGAGAGATGAGAAGAGAGAGAGAGAGAGAGAGAGAGAGAGAGAGAGAGAGAGAGGAGAGGAGAGAGAGAGAGAGAGAGAGAGAGAGAGAGAGAGAGAGAGAGAGAGAGAGAGAGAGAGAGAGAGAGAGAGAGAGAGAGAGAGAGAGAGAGAGAGAGAGAGAGAGAGAGAGAGAGAGAGAGAGAGAGAGAGGAGAGAGAGAGAGAGAGAGAGAGAGAGAGAGAGAGAGAGAGAGAGAGAGAGAGAGAGAGAGAGAGAGAGAGAGGAGAGAGAGAGAGAGAGGATCTAGAGAGAGAGAGAGAGAGAATTAAAATACATGCTGTATTCAATTTTAAGTGCTTAGATGGCCACAACTGGATCTAAAGAACTGAGGTGGCAGGCAGTTGCGGAACATATCCTGTGCATCCCTAGTTGTTTTCAAGAAGAAAAAATTTCATACTATGGAGCTCAGGGATTGTGAGCTCCCCCCCCTCCCTTATCCCCAATAGTCACTCCCAAAAACTATCTTTATATACATAAGCAAAAATCTCTCTTATCATGGGAGCTGGCTGACTCAAGGCAAAAACTTTCACTCTTTGCAAGAGTGAAATGCAGAGGAATGAATTTCCAGTCCCCCTCCCTCTGCCCTATTTAGTTAACTTATGACACATTGTGGAACAGACAGGAGGTATTTTTTACAACCCCCTCAGTGAATATGAGGTACAAAACTCCAATAAAACATCAGTTACAAACCCTTTTCTCAGATGAATCGACTTTTACAAAAGGTTTACATGGCGTAATGACGGCGAGCAGCTTCAACAACATTTCACACTGCCTTTTAAAGTGAGCAAGATCTTCTGGTGTTGTTCTTATGCTTTCTGAAATATTTAAAATGAGTAATATTACCTATTATTATTTTAATCATTTCAAAATATTCTACCTCATAGTGTTGGGATACTGATTTGGGACTTGTAGAGCAAGAGTCCAGAGCTTAGTGCACTGAGCCATATATAGTGCACTAATTTGTGGACTCATCTTCTAGAGGTGCATGGCTTGCATCCCAACAGTAGGTGGTAGAATATCTGGAAACATTTAATAAGGTGTCATTGCATTGCACTCTTATATCATTTTTATTTGTATTATTGTCATAAGCCAAGCAACAAGCCCATCTGGAATAAGTCACAAACTATAAATTAGATGGCTTCCAGCAGAAGAGAAAACTTGGTGAGGAAAAGGAAAGAGAAGATAGAAAATGTTGTTGTTGTTCTGGTTTTACGTCACGGACTCCCTTTTCTACAAAGGGCTAGGACGGTTGCCTACTTGCGAAGGACTTGTTTTAGCAGATGTAGTCGTCACCCTGACTGCATGCCCTTGCTAACCTCAGACCGCGACGATTATATAAAATTGTACAAGTATATATTGTAAAACCGGAAATACTATTATTAATAATCACTCTTTTTAAAATACATTGCTTATCCAGTTCACAATAATCGGGGACCACTGTAGAGCAAGAGTTCAAGTACTTGAGAAGTGACAAACCTCTATTTGAGCCCACCATGGGATGTTAGTAGAGGCATCCAACCTTAATTTCCCAACTTCAGTCTGTTTGCATTTAACTCCATTTAAATGGGGATTAATTGTGACACAAACGACAAACATAAATGATACCAAAAGGTGTCCTGGGTCTTAAATCTTGCTGGCACAGCCTCAACTTTGGTTATTCTTTCAGGCTTTCTTAAAAAATTCAAATAATAATGGTAATCTAGTATTAGTAATCTATTATATGTGGTAATCATGACAAAGCCTACATGCCTTCAAACTTCCTAGTATTCAACCTATCTTGTAACATCAAAAGGAAGAAGCGAATCTTGTAAAAATACTTTTAGATGATCAACAGAATCAACTTTAAAAAACATAGTCATGACAACTTGAAAAGCATAGGAAGTGATAAAAGAATAGATTCCTCACCAATGAAAGACAGAAAATAGAACAAAAATGCTTACTGTCATTGCGGACTGTCAAAAGATTGTGCCACATAGCCAATACTTTAATTGCTCGATCTTTATTCCCTGAAAGAATCAGGTCTCGAACAGCAGACCAAACACAGATTCCAGTCTCATTCACAGCTTCTCCTAGTTCACGGCCAAAATCAACCTGCAACACAGTTAAAGAAACTAATCAAAATAAATTTTTTTTTATAAATTTCTTTAATTTTTTACATTTCATAATCACTATTACTCCCAATTTGGAAGTCGACTCAGACGGATTAAAAAGGGATTTAAGGCTGAACGACCTTCTTATCGCATTGCCATGGGCCCAAAAATGGGTCCATCACCTCCCAGGTTCAGCATTTTATTGCTATGCTAAGATGGCTGCAAAAAAATATAATACTTGAAGTATAAACTAAGTTAATACAAGTAAAGTAAATCATAACATGATATCCTATCATCTATATATTAAACATTACTATCACTCAGTGACAGGAAATAGAGTGAATATATTAGAGGGACAGTACAGGTAGGTCAGTTTCGGGACATGGTTTTTCAGACATGATGCTGAATCACAAAGAAGCAAACACAATAGTTACACTTTTGAAAGCGTAACCACTAGGATTTCAAATTATGCGGCTCATTCTCATCTTTTCTGAGGCTTGAAATATATAAAAGGTGGGAAAGATTACCAGCTCCCTGCAGTCTTTCCCAGATTTAAGGACAATAAAGTACGGTAACATCAAAACTCGGCCTATAATCTGAAAGAAAGAGAAAATGCATGGAGGCAATAAGATAGTAATACTGCATATTACAGTGAGAAATATATTAATACCTGCTGGAAACCGCCAAGAAGTTCCGTAACATCCATGTCTGAACTAACAGTAAATGTTAGGAGACGTCTATTGGCAAGACATGCTAACAACTTCACAATAGATGTCTTCCCTACACCTGAATCGCCAACCTGAAAATGTTAACAAACAAGGAAAATACAAGTGTACAGTACATTAACACCAAGTATTAAATGGTTGAAACAATAGTATTCAATGTAATCACCATAAGAAACACTTGCGTAATCACATTCAATGCAAAGTAAATTAACTTAAGTATATAACGAATTTAAACACAAGTATTTAACAGACTTAAACAAAGTCTGAAGATCCAATAAAGTTTTAAATTAAAATCAAAATTAATTCAATCATTTGTTTAAACTGTTAAACTGAAATACATATGTCATCAACTGACATGCAGCAAAATTCAATTATATAAATTTATTCAGCAGAAGCCAACTGAATATTAGTGAATAATATAAAAATAAAAAGGACATGTGTATATTTACAGATATGTAAATATTATCAGTCCTATTAAAAATGCTAACATGAAATACTGAATCGTAAAATGGTGTATTCATTCACACAGCAAAATAATATATCTATGGAATGCTGTTCAGTTTTAATTTATTCAAAGGAATCATCAAGAATCACCGATCAATTCACACAATATACCTACTACAATATATAGGTGCATTATGTGAAAGAGCAAATAGGAAGGGGATGAAAGTGGGAATGAGATGGTAAAAGAAGAGAGTTCTAAGGGAGAGGGAAGGGATTTGATGGGAAAAGAAGGAAGCGTTTCAAATAACACTTCACTAAAAAATCTGATACTAACCAAAAGTGCCATCCAGTTCATGTTTATACACGTAATGAGACTCTCAAGAATGGGCAACTGGTGATGCATTATGTAGAGGTCACCACTGCTATCTTCTTCACTCTGAGAAGTAAATAATAGTTCTGGATAATTCACCATTTTAGGTTTCACAACTAATCCCTATCAAAATAGGGGTGGACACAGACAGGACTGATTGCCCTTCTTAAAAGTCCCACAGAAGGCTAATATCCCAGCTAATCACTCCCTGATCTGCGCACTTTACCACTAAACAACTGCACAAGAAATAATAGTAGAGAATACACTAAAATAAAAGCTGTGTAACTGTGCAGTTAAGTAGTACTGAGAGTGAACAGTCCATTTACATATTAAAAACTACCTGAATTTATATCCACAATTATTACCCCTTCACATCTGACAAGCCACACTCCCATCTCTCTTTTTCATTGCTTTATGTTTTCTTTGGTGCCACGGCCCAAGAGATATTTTCTCTGCCGGTATAACTCATAAAAAAAGACATTACATATTGTTGAAGTCAGCACAGTAGCCTTGGGACCAAATGGCATTCATCCAAAATTGTTGAACAAGTACCATAAGGAACTGGCATTGCCAGTCACGTTGATTGCCATTAAATTAAGACTAGCATAATTGGCATACATGATGTGTAAATTTGTGAAATACTGATAAGGTCTACGTTGGTGAGACATTAGGAAGAGAAACAATTTATCAAGTGATAAATAGCATAGTTTTGGACAAAGGAGAAGTACCCTGACCGACCTCCTAATTTAAAATGAGAATTTGACAGCTGGGGTAGACAAACAAATTTCAACCGACGCTCATTATTTGTACTGTATGAAAGCATTCGATATAGTACCCCAACCACTATTGCTGATCAAGTTAGAGGCTCTTGGTGTAGGTGGTAGACATTTAAGGTGGATCAACGACTTTTTATCAAACAGAGACCAGTTTGTGAAAATCAGAGGAGTTCAGTCACAAAAGTTGGAAGTTACTGTGAGTGCCACACGGTTCCGTACTTGGATCAGTCCTGTTCTTGACATATGTAAACTTGGCTCCGAAACCTGAGTGTCAAACTCTTATATTTGCAGATGATATCAAAATATTTAAATTAGTTAACTCTTTTGAAGACAATTCAAGCTATGCAGAGGGATCTCGTGAGACTTGAAGATTGGAGTAAAGATATGGTTGCTTGAATTTAACAGCAGTAAATGTCCAACGATGCATATAGGAATCAAGGATATACTTATACTTTGAATGGAGAGTAGCTCAAGTCATATAATGCAGAGAAGGATCTTGGAGTCTTGATAGCATGCAACTTAAAACCAGCCTATCATATTGCAGGAATTTCAGACAAGGATAACAAGATAGTGAGACTTATTAAAAGAAACTTCCCTCAGATAAATTTGGATATGTGGACGACTCTATATTCATATTTGGCGCACCTCATTTGGAATATGCATTGCAAAGCTGGTCACCTTACTATAGTATGGATATCAATGAATTGAAGAAGGCATAGCGAAAGACGACTTAGCTTGTACCTGAGCTCAGGGACCTGAATTATGAGGAATGATGTGATTGACTGGGCCTGACAACGCTGGAACAAACAAGACAACAAGTATATATATCGCAAACCTTTAAGATATTGAAAGGAATGGAAAACATTGATCGTAGTGCCTAGTGTCTTCTTTAAATACACCGAAGGTAACACCCAGACCAATACATAAAAGTTGAAGAAAAGAGGTCACTGGAGAACACTAGTTAAAGCAAATTCGATGTGTGAGAATTGTTAACTCTTGGAATTCCCTTCCTGAAAAAGTTGTTACCATTCCATCCATATGTGCTTTTAAAACTGGTTTCCATAGGTGGTTATTAAATAGAGGTTAAGGAAAATTTGATTTTTGCAATGTTATGTGGGTATTGGAGAAGTTTTAAGAGACTGCATTGACTTTTAAGTTGAATTCCGCATTCAAGAACGAAAGATAGATGGGAGTCCCAAAAAGAAACATCAAAGTCTCTTAACTACTCGTGTACTTATACAAGGAAATTTTGGTAGATCAGAGGACCAAAGTAGTGCTGTGGTTAGAGTATTGATTAGGGAAGTGACAAGCCCATCTTCAACCCTGCCATGAGGCATTAGGAAGGGTATCCAGCCTTAGTACCAAAGCTCAAATCTGTCTTTATCCACTCCCATTCATATAGAAATTGGTAGTGATATACAACACGGTAGACTGCATCATCACTCAAAATTATTAAATCAAATACAGTATAAGAATAACCGTTTACATGCTAAAAATACTATATACCCAAAATACAACATTTCTTGAACATTTTTTTTAATGCAAAAGAGGTGTAGGTAAATTATCTACATTTCTACTGGTATCCAATACACAAAACACCCTCCAGTTTTAACACGATCATCCAGTAAGCAGCAAAGACAATCAATATCTCTCTTTTATATAATAATGCATAGTGTTAACAAATATTGGTTGTTTATAAAAATAAAGAACTCTGAAAGATTACATAATGCAGTAGTTAGGAAACATTCACAGCTTTGATAGGTTTGCATAAGATTTTACTCAGCACACCAAAATCATTCAAAGTAATGCATGAAATCATATTCACATATTCAGAATACAATAACTCAAATATATGTAGATTGTATGTACACTTCTATTGATTGCAACCCCAATTGTAAGGAGGATGGCCGAATAAAAGCATAACCATTCACCCAAAGCAAATACGATTGCCACAGTTTCCTCCCACCTTTACATTTAGGTCATCCAAATGGTAAGTAGGTAAGAATACTTTGCATTTTAAGATAAATAAATTTCATAATTTTGTACTTAGATATGATGTGACAAACATATAAGCAACTTGTACTTACGTCACATCCATTTGCCTTCCTCTCAAGAAATGAATGGCCCACTTGAATCTTTGTGTCAGTTATGTTGAATCTACCAACACTTTTGTAAAAGGGAAAGGCGTCTCCAAAAACTTGGTTATATACTTTATAGACGTTTTCTTTATCTTCAATCGTCCTCATACGATCAGAGTATATTAAGCCTACGTATTCACCAGGATTATATCTACCGTGTAGCTGGTGCTTCAGCATCACGTCACACCATCTGTTAAGATGTAATACCTAAAGTTTCTGATGACGTTTCTTATTGATACAATTAATAGCAAATACAAAACCATCAGTTGAAATAATATCTGCATTACTATTCACTCAGCATTTATGAAAATACCATAAAATAAAAATAAGCTCTACCTGAATAAATCTCGTAAGTTTAGCTCCCAAGGACCTCCTTTCTGTCCCCAAATACCTTCAGTCAACAACTCTCTAGAAAGAATTTCATTAAATTCAACCATTTTGCTTAATATATCTTTGGATACATTAGCATACATAGCTTGTAAGATGAATTTTAAATCAGATGACGAGAGTGGTTCAACATGTACCTGCAAGAAGAAAAATAAAATTCATGCATATAACAAGTACTGTATATCATATTTATACTATGAATATTATCAAGTTCTACTTCTGCAAACCATTCATAAATTGTCTTAATAAATGATGGTTTACACAGGCTAAAAAGTGAGATAATACAAATATGATTCAATTTACAAGCAAATGATCTAGGAATAGTGGTTGTAGAATTAGACATTAGTGACAACAAATATTAAGTACATTACTTCAATATCAGGAGTTAGAGATGGAGGTGGCAATGTTTAAGATACTACGGGTTATTTTTGGGTGTGACAGGGATGGACAGGATTAAGAATGAGTATATTAAAGGAAGAGAGCAGGTAGAACATACTGAGATGGTTTGGGTTTGTAAAGCGAAGAAGTGAAGGGTAAGTTGTGGACGGGATGCTGAGGATGCAGCTGCCAAGCAGTAGGGAAAGAGGTAGGCCAAGGAGGATATATAGGAATTTGGTAAAAGAGGGCGTGAGGATGTGTGATGTGACAAAGGAGGATCTTTAAACGAGAGAACAATATGAAGACAAACGATCCACTGTGGTGACCCTTAATGCGAGATGTCAAAAGAGGAAGAAGACTGTAATACCAGGATGAAAGTTAAAAGAATGCACAGATGCTACCCAAAGATATAGGCAGAGAACTTACTTGGGTGAATCTATTTAAGAACGACTTGGGAAGTCCTTTTCTGGCACCTCCCTGATGCTGGGGATTTTGACAAGCAAAAATCTTGGTCGTCCGATGCTCTACTTGAAACACGCGACCTAACTCTGGTACGTAAACTTCTCCCCGGTGATCAAAACAAGCATTTAAGCCTTCAAGAACAGACTGCGAAGCCAAATTCAATTCATCTAAAACAATCCATGATCCACGTCTCAGTGCTTGTAGAAGTGGCCCATCATGCCAAGCAAACTGCCCTCTTTTGCCCCCTTCCATTGGCAAGTCTGCACCAAAGAGATCACTCACGTCTGTTTGTTCAGATAAATTTATTCTTACTATGTCATGTCCAGCTGCTTTAGCAAGCGCCATTACCAAGCTTGTTTTACCTACTCCTGGGCTACCTTCGAGCAAAAGAGGCCTTGGCAGCTGTAATCCGCGCAAGAGACGAAGCAAATTTATACACGTTCGTGGAGCTTCAAAACTGAAAGTGCTAGATTTGTTATCTTTCAAAGGTCCAGAGCTTATTACAAATGGAGCAATTCCAAAATGAATGTTGTTATTAATAAACTTCAAGTCTCTCACAAACTTCTCCAATAATGTCTTCCTATCAGGATTAAGTCCAGTTTTCTGTAACACTTGCTGACACAAATAATTCAGTCCAGCTTCCCTCAGCTGTTTCCAGCCCAAGCTGTTGCTACCTGTAAGGCCTGAACCTAGACCATCAAGTAACACAAGACATGCGCCATGTACATAGGCTAAACCAGGATCTAGATTAATTGGTTCTGCAGTTATTTTGTTAATGAAATATACCCAAGACACAATGTCTCTAATACTGATAACACATTTTTTGCCTAGATCAGTTTTAGTAAAATGCCCCAAAAACTGCAGCATTGCTTTGCCAAAACCACTGTTCTTTTCTTCACTATTCAAAACCAATCCTTTCCTGACATTGTGTTCTATTATGTCAACAACATCTGCAGATACTCTCTCAATATCTACTTTGGGGCACCAAATTTCAGTAAAACGATTTCTGAGAGCGGGAGAAAGTTCTTTTTTACCATAGTCACCTCCGGGATTCATCGTACCAATAAGATGAAAACGCTCTTCAGCAAATATTATTTCTGGACTACTGTCGTTTCCAAAGTCATCAGTTCCTTTTTCAGCCAAAACTAACATCCTATCAGGCTCTAAAACCGAGTTTAATCTCTCTAGAACACTATCATCAGCCAAGGAAATTTCATCAGCAAGAAACATGTCACCATTGCGCATGGACAGGATTAGAGGCCCGTCTACCCATTCAAACAATCTGTCATCATCGTGAGAACGGACAGGTCTTAAACCACCTAAAAAATCGGCACCTTCTGTATGCATGTGGCAATTCACAGTATATAATTCCTGTTCATTCTGAGCAGCAATCATTTGACAAACAGTGGTTTTTCCACACCCAGTTTCTCCTATTAATAGCACAGGTTCATTAAAGTAGAGAGCCTTGGCTACTAGAACATACAAGCGTCGCATATCCTGAGTCCACACAACATGCTTGAAGTCTCCTATTGTAGACATCTTTTCTAGGAAGGGCCTTGTAACTGAAGAGGTATTTTCTGACAGTGAGAAAAGATTTTTCTTGACAACTTTCTTCTTCATTCTCTTTTCTATGACCTGTAAATATTGAAAAGCTGTGTAATCAATTGATAATTTTTTCCAATAGTTTACAATAAATTTTTTAATTTACATACCACAGTAAACTGCACTTTCTACCAGCAGATATGACATCGATGAAAAGGGAAAAACCTCCTCCATGTTCCCCAGCGTGTTGTCAAAGTAGACTAAAAGAGGCAGAGTTAAGGGACTGGGTATTCCCTCCTTTGGATTCTCCTTCCACAATGAGTCAAGTTTTATTTTTCCTTTTACTCAGTCACCCTCCTTATATGGAGAATAATGGCTTTTGTACATATACAGATACAGTAGAAAATGTCTAGGAGATGCAATATGAAAACTCAAAAACTATAGTAATCCTAAATAAATAAATACCTGCAGCTTCACAAGTATGGTCATAATTTACAAATGACTTCAAAACACCAATACTCTTACATTCTGATGAGTGACTTCCTAACAGAGCCACATCATATGCCTAGAGAGAAATATGAATATGGATTTTAAATCCCCCTGCTGAGCCCCATTCAATCAGCTTTTAAAATAATGTAGGGTACATGTAAGCAGTACTCTTGACCCAAAACCCAAGTAAAAGAAATACAGTGACAAACCTTTCTGATCTCTTCACACTCTTCCTCAGCCCTCACTCGTCCAGCTAACACCAGATATCCCTCGTCTGCCAAATGCTGATCCCAATCATAAAATTTTTCTTCTTGTTTCGGCGCTAAGCGATAACGCTCCGCCCATCGAAAAAGATCTCGAAGGGTGATGAATGACTGCTTACCCTAATATGAAAACATGTTACAGTTAATGAGCATTGCATGTGTCAATACTAAATAATGTCATTTTTACACTGTACTAGTGATATACAAATAATTGTGGTGGTATTGATAAAGACGTTCTGGAGAAAGCAGCAAGTAACTCTTTGGGAAAAGAATTTCTCTACCAATCTTTTCAACAGGGATACCTGGAACAATGGGTCCTTGAGCCTTGTGATATAATTACAGTCCTCTCTGATGCTTCTTGACTACTATATAAAACAAAGTATATAGTATTAATGAATTTTCATGCAGTAATAATAATGTAATAATACAGTACAGTACATTAATACATACATATATACATGGGTAGAAAATGGGTAGGTTTTTGTTCGTATCTGTCAATTTTTGTTACTTGGTTGTTTGTAGGTAAAGGAGCTTCTGTACTTTCAATGACACCAATCTGGGTCCACGGTAAAGGAGCTTCTGTACTTTCAATGACACCAATCTGTGTCCACCCCCATTCGAATGGGGTTTAATAGTGACACATAAAACAGCAAATAAACTCTATTCGAGATACATATTGCTTAATACAGACACCTAACTTGAAATCGTAGGAATCATTATTGCAGTGCATAATAAAATACTGCTAAAAGAAGGGTCTCTATTGAAAGGCAGAGACAAGGGACAGTGATAGCCATTGAAAAAAAAGGAAATAAAATATTTGACATTTAATTTTGAATTGACTATATACCTACTATGCAGCCAAGGTCCAAGCCTCCTCTCCAATTACGTAGACTCGAGTAATATTTAAGCAAAAGTTGAAAAATTAGCTAGACCTATAGGATATCACCAACCCTCCCAATTAAATGCCCAATTTAATCAGTAACAACATGAGAGTGAAAGATACTTTATCCCAATGTATTACCTGGAAAAGATTTGTTCCTCTTCGCATTTTCTGCAGTTCTTGAAGAACTGCAACCATTTTTTTACTGTAGGACAAAGGAACTTCACATCTTTCATGAAGAATCATTTCCAGTTCGGTAGGCGGGATTTCGTCAAAGTGAAGCTCCACAAACCTGTTGCGGAATGCACGAGACAACACCTGGAAAATTGACAAGATAAAAATTATACTATTTTATGTATAAATATCTATCACAAAAATAAGAACATGTGACACAGATGGATAGAGGTCAGCTACGAAGGAAAAATGAATTGACGGAGTGCTGAGATCTTTCAGACTGTAACTGAGTCCATCTTCAGAGCAGCCAAAGGAATAAATCACAGCCTGAAGAATTTCAGCATGCCATTGTTCAATTATTCCTGTATGGCTGACTTCAATTCATATTACTACATACATATACAATGGCTTTGATTCTTCCTGTAAGGGGGTGGCCGAATCAAAGCACAAACCCTTTCACCAGAAGACATACACAACTCATCCCCTAATTCTTCTACCTCACCGCAAAGAGGGAGATAATGGAAAATAAGATAAGAGAAAAATAATAATAAAACAAATACTAAAAATAAATAATAACAAACATTACCTGTCTCAAAGGATGGTCAATTATAAAAAATATAAGTTCTTCAAAAGTAAACAATTTATCTGGAGTATGTCTATGTAATTATACTGATTATGAAGGGAAAATAGGAAAAAACAGAGTAACTCACCTTTACAAATACATATATCTACTCATCTGAAGAGGAGTAGAAAAATATACTTGTAAGTGTTAAGGTACTATGTTGTTTTCAGTTTTGACTTTGTAGTCAAATTAATCCAACACTTAACACTGAATTTGAGTGACTCCGATTTAATGGATTTCAGAAACAATGGGCAAAATCTGGAGCTGCAGATTTACTATTTAACACTTGTGGCAACACTGAAAAGGAGCCACTGCTTCAAAAAAAAAAAGAGAGAGAGAGAGAGAGAGAGAGAGAGAGAGAGAGAGAGAGAGAGAGAGAGAGAGAGAGAGAGAGAGAGAGAGAGAGAGAGAGAGAGAGAATGAAAATGCCTTAGATTGTTTGCTTTATGTTAATAATAATAACAATAATAATAATACTAATGAGATGAAATACAATGCAATCACACACTTTAAATGTCTACAAATAATCTACCTTCCTTGTCTGGAATTAAACCTGGGAACTCTAAACTAGAACTCCACAGCTTAGTCCAATGAGCCAAAGAGGTTGTTAACAACCTCTTTGGCCCAGTGATCTAAGCTGTGGAATTCTAGGCTAGAGTTCCCATGTTTTATTCTCGACAAGGAAGGTAGATCATATGAACAATAATAATAATAATAATAATAATAATAATAATAATAATAATAATAATAATAATAATAAAAATATTAATAATAATAATAAAGCCCACCACACATACATGTTTTCTATTAAGAACGCATTAAAGATAACCATGAATGGGTATATTAAAGATAACTGATTCTCTCTTTCTCTCTCTCTCTTTCACTTTCACACACTCACAAAAATAAAAACGTTGAATTTATTATATTTACAGTGTACAGGTATTTTACATTGACACATTAGATGTTGTGCTTGATTAAAAGTATTATTCCTCATCTTTTCATAATGTAATTGTTGTCACTACTTAACCCCAATTTGGAAACAAGGAACAGCCATACTTAAATGACGAATGTACCCCATATTAGTCCATCTAATCGAGGGTCGAGTGTATTTACAATATTCAAATTCTTCTCGTGCAACAGCTTCATCTATCTTTATCCACCTCTCTTGTTAGGAGGGCAGGCAAGCCAAAGCACACAATTTTACCAAAAGATCTTCCCACCAATGTTGCTTAATCTTAAAACATCTATACTATAACTCTTCATATAAAAGGCGAATTTTCTCTCTTTTACTCTCTTTCAGTCCACAGCCAAGCATATCAAACACCCAAGTGCTATGACACTGATTGGAATCTTCCAAGCATAACCCCTTCATATGCTTGGGCTCTTTGCTGTAGGAAACTACAATTGGGGATTCACATTCTCCTTGCTACACCTCATTGAATAAACTTTTAAGAGCATGTAAATGAACATGTGGACGGTATTCTTGACTCCCAACCAGGTGGGACAGACGATACTCGATCCAATAGTGCAAAATAAGTGCATTCCACTTCGATTACTATTGGGGGTCCCCAGCAGAAAGGTGGTTAGAGCACACGACTCACAGTGACTGGCTCATGTTCAAGCCCCATTCCCTTTGCCTATTTCCACCCACATAATGGGGATTATTAGTGATACAAAATAAGGCAAAAATCAAGATTCTGATTTTTAGTTGTAGTGCCAAAACAACTTGCAAAAATATACCAGTATATATTTGAGCATAATACATATACTACATCAGAGCAAAACTGAGATGACTGTCGTGTAATAAACCCAACACAAAATCACATTATTAATGTTTACCAATGACATCCTTAAATATAGCAAAGTTACCCAAAGCAAGGCCTTTGCAATCCTATATCCACTCAAAACCTGAACTCTTTTAATCCAATACACGTCCAACATAGGGCTTTTTTTAATCCAATAAACACCTAAAACAAAGCCTTTTTTAATCCCATAAACATTTTAAATCCAGTAAACAAGCAAACAGGGCCTTCTTTAATCCAATAAACACCCTAAACAGTGCCTATTTTACTCCAATTAATTAATACAATTCTAACCTTTCGTCCGCCATACATTCCAGGAGGGTTTTGAGTGGCAAACAACATGAAGTGTTTATGGGCTTTCACAGTTTCCTGAGTTTCTGGGATGAAAAGTTCTCGATTGTCGTCCAAAAGTCTATTGAGAGCCTCCAATACATCAGTGGGTGCCAGGTTCAGTTCATCAAGAATAATCCAGTGACCTTTTCTCATTGCTTTCACCAGAATACCTGAAAGTGTCAAGCAGAAATATTGTAAAAAGAAATATGGACAAGCAATGTTTTACTTATGCAAAGAGCACTGCTCAGTAAAACCAATTTTCACACAAAATTAGCATTATATATCTACAACATAAAGCACATGCTTTTTCACAAAACTCAAAAACAAACCTTCTTTGAAAACAAGTTTTCCATTTTCATCTGGAGCATAAAATCCCACATATTCTTGCAAATCTGTGTGTTCATGATTGTTGATACGAACGCAATTATTTCCAGTAAGGCGAGCAAGGTACGTAATAAGAGATGTTTTACCAACAGATGTCTCTCCTTGTAGCAAAACAGGGAAGCGACCTATGCTAACAATACGTACTAGATCGTGAAGGTTCTTCCTCACCGTTTCAGTAATAATGTACTGAAAAGAAGATTAAAGATAAAAGGTACATAATAAATGAATAGCTCTACTGCAGTTGAGTTTGAAAATTATCATCACATCATTCAGCTTCTCCTGTCAGGGGTAGTCACAGCAAATCAATCATCTCCATAATGCCCTATCCCCAGCATCCTTCTCTGTCATGCCACACACCCTCAAGTCCTCCCTCATCATCCACAAACCTCCTCTTTGACCTACCTCTCCTACTCCTGCCTGGTAGCTCCACCAACAGCATTCTTCTCCCAAAATATGCCTCAACCCTCCTTAGCACATGCCCAAACCATCTTACACTCGTGGTTTGAAAATAACTTCACAAAAACATTCTAAACTCCATTGGCAAACACATAAGTGACTGCATTTTGGCAGGAGGTATAGAATATCAAGCTGAAACTTCCAAGACATTTCACAGAGTACCTTTCAGCCCTTGAAAAATGCTAAGTCAGGAGATGGAAGCAACATTTACATGGTTTGGTACATTTTCAGACACTTGTTTTGGCGCTGGCTGTTTGTGTGCCCATGTAGTAACAGACGTTTTGCGTTAGGATTTTTATATTTTGAAAACCTGACCCAACCTAACAATCTTTACAAAATGGATAACACTGAATAGACCATGCCAAAACGGTATTATTCAATCATCCCATTCACACATTTGCTAAATGACTTATACAGCAAAGTTAGCAAAAATTAGGTAAAAGCAAAAGCATTAGTAATACGGTCTTTGAAATGAAATAGTGTACGTCATGGAAGGAAAAATTTAACACCTTATATCCTTCTCAGATTTCTTCAATGCTTCATCAGAAACAGTGACAAACAAAACTAATAAATATGTATGATCCAACTTACATTCTGATTAGCATTTGGTTCACAGTCACCCTGAGGTATCCAATATCCTTCAACCTGAATTGCTTTTGCCTTCCTGGGTGGAGGAATGGGATCCAAAGGCAAACTCTTCTTTTTAGTGGCATCCAAGTCGTCTATACCCATAACATGCATTTTAATGAGAGAGACAACAGCAGGATGAGATGTTCTATCCAACTGGGTTAAGAAAGACAGACAAAAAGCCTCAAATAATGATCTTGACATGCTGGTGCAAGGGTTTCTTGAGGCCACAGACAAAGCTCGACAAAGGGTTCTCAAACTGAAGTGGGGTTTATGTCCAGTCCCATCAGTGAGGGACATGATGGCTTTTTTCTTCACTTTCTTATAAAAGTCCTTGATTCCATTGATTTGTCTGCTAGAGGGACCCATCTGGAACAAACAACATTTTACAGACATAATGTAGGAGCCAAACAATTGTATGATACATACATCATGTTGTTGTGTGCTGATTTGTATCACTATTAATCTCCATTCGAATGGGAATGGACAGTGACAGGATAAAAGCTGAGAAATTAAGGCTGGATAGCCTTCCTTTGCCCCATGATGGGCACAAAAATGGGGTTGTCACTCCCAACTTGAGTACTCTAACATTTGTGCGACCATGGTCCCCAATATCAAACATATATACATCAGGTAATAAAAAAACAAATAACTCCCATTCATATGGGCATTAATTGTGAAGTATACAAACAGCCAAAACCAGTATAAATACATGTAAACACAAAGAAACATCACTACATCACCTTACACATTAACATATTGACTCACCTTGACTAAATAGTCATTAATTAATATCATCAGATCTAAATTATCTTCCAATTCATCCACATAAAACTCAGTAAATCTGTTTCGGAGACCAGCGGGCAATTCTTTCTTTCCTACGTCCGTGGCAGGGTTCATGCAGGCAAAGAGACAGAAACCTGGATGACGGACGATTGGTTTGTTATCGCCTCGCTCAAGCAGGACAACTGAACCTAAATTTGATTCCAGCAAACCAGACAAACACTCAAGAGTTTCTGCGCTGGCCAAATTGATTTCATCAAGTAACACCCATTCACCTATTAGGTAAAAAACAGATAAATGAAATATTAATACTTTCAATCTCTAATTCATAAAATGAGGACTATGGTAGCTGAATGGTCCGACTGCTCAACTCGTGAGTTGACAAACCTATAATTGAGCCCACTGTGGAGTGCTAGGAAGGGCATCCAGCCTTAAGTCTCCAGCAACACTCTGTCTGGGTCTACCCTCATATTAGGGACTATTAGTGACACATACAACAAGAATTATAAATATATATAATAAAATGCACAAAAATGAAGCAATACCTAAGTTCAGCTAGCGAGACGGTCACAACGATATCAAACTAGACAATATGTGCGCTTAGACAAGGCCAATCCCCCTTTCAAGGGAGATTGCGGATAAGGTATATGTATGTACAATTGTGGTCACAAACCTAACTTGCTCTTCCTTTCAAACTTTACTTCAGTGGCAGTAAAAAAAGGAGCTGAGAGGAGTGATCAAAGTATGTTTTGGCTTATGGTAATTGTGAGTTCTCTGGCCAGGCCAACCCCTTTACAAAGGAGACTGCAGTCACTAAGTATAAAAAAATTAAAAACTACTGAGTCAAAAATAATAATGGGATGATTCTATAATTAATATATATATATATATATATATATATATATATATATATATATATATATATATATATATATATATATATATATATATATATATATATATATATATATATATATATATATATATATACTCGGGGGGGGGTCCTTATTTTACGTAAAGCTTCCGTTTCTGACAGCTGACTTAAAACCAGATTTCCGTGTAAGTCGAAAAACACCTAATTTCGAACATAGGTTCCCCACCAATGCTAAAAATAAATACTGTGTTCAAAAATATAGAAAAATAATCTAAGTTCTTAATCTAATACTGTACATAATATTAGCTAAAGAACACTATTCAGTATTGCTTACCTTTCCAACTGTGGTTTGGTTTGCAACTGGATGACTAGTATGTCGAAAAATTTATTTACTAATAATTTATTACTTATTTATTGGTCTCTGATGTAACTGCGGAACGACTTAACTCGGAACGACTTAAAACAGGGACCCCCTTTTTGTATGCGTGTGTGAGTAATTACCTAGTTGTAATTACCAAATTGTGCTTACGGGAAAGAGCTCCAAGCTCGTAATTTCCCGTCTCCTGATTGGTTCCATTTTGTACTTAGTGATACTTATCATACTTGTCCTTAAAACTATGGATTGAGTTAGCATTAACTACCTCCTCGCTTAGCGAATGCCAATTATCACCTACTCTTACACTAAAAAAGTACTTCCAAACATTCTGCAAAGAAGTTTTCTTACAAAGCTTCACACTATGACCCCTAGTTCTAGTGCCAGCCATATCAAAATATCGATCCCTATCCACTCTATCATAACCATGAAGGAATTTAAAGACTGTCACCATATCGCCCTCAATCTTCTAGCTGAGAGAGAGAGAGAGAGAGAGAGAGAGAGAGAGAGAGAGAGAGAGAGAGAGAGAGAGAGAGAGAGAGAGAGAGAGAGAGAGAGAGAGAGAGAGAGAGAGAGAGAGAGAGAGAGAGAGAGAGAGAGAGAGAGAGAGAGTAATTACCTAGTTGTAATTACCTAATTGTGCTTACGGGAGAGAGACCAAAGCTCGTAACTTCCCGTTTCCTGATTGGTTCCATTTTGTACTTAGTGGTACTTATCATCCTTGTCCTTTAAACTATGGATTGAGCTAGCATTAACTACCTCCTCGCTTAGCGAATTCCAATTATCACCTACTCTTACACTAAAAAAGTACTTCCTTACATCCTGCAAAGAAGCCTGTCTCTCCTTTCCTTGCAACGCCCCTGCCAGTGTGCAAGGCAACCATGGGAGTAATGGTAATGAATTATCTTTTTTTGTTACAGTCTTATTGCATTACCTTATATTTATGTCCTCAATTTGGTTTTCAGTCCTGGTTATGTTTTCATAAGTCATAGAAATGTTGTGCTTTTATATCTTAGATTATGAACTTTACTACTGCGATAGCATAAATGGGTAACGTAGGTGAGGCGTCATAGGTCAAGGATCCCCTGTATATCTAATATACATTAGTAAAATATATATTGATCAGATACATATTGTTTTTAATGCTTAGTGAATAAAAAGTCACCCTATTGGGAGGTGAATGAATTTTTTGTTTTTATAGACAACCAGTGGAATAAAGAAAATCATTTTTAAGAGGAGAGTGAGTGCTACTCCTTTTCCCCATTATTATTTACAGCTGTCTTCTATGACACACAATGCACTGAGCACTGTTTTGTGTGTCAAAATTAGTCCCCAATCAATGGGGTTGACACAAATGTTGGAACTGGAGGATTAAGGCTGGATGCCCTTGCTAACACCCTGCAGTGGGAGTGAACCAATGTTAGTGGCTTCCCAAAACATGCACTCTACCACTGTGCTATGGCAGCCCCCATGACACACAATGTATATCAAACAATCATGTACAATATTCCCTGACTATCCAGGAGCTAAAAAACTAATATCATCAGGTTAAAACTGAAAAGGAGAGACTGACATACCATCACAGTAGCTAAGTAGTTAGAATACTAAACTCGGGAGTTGACAGACCCACAATCAAGTCCATCATAGGGTGATAACAATGGTATCTAACCTTAAACAGCTACACTCAGTCTGCCCATCCCCATAATGGGGATGAAGAGTGACACATTAAACATAAACATAAGAGCACACTGACATACCTTCTCGAACAGCTTTTACTAGTGCTCCCTCGATGAATGAGAAAGCCAAAGCACTCTGAGTCTGTTGCACTTGTTCCTTCATGTTTCCAATCTTTATTCTCAATTTCTTCCATCGATTCAATAACTCATAACTGTTTTGTATACTACTTTGACCATCATGGTGAGAATTTTCATCATTATCTAATTTCAGCTTTTCCACAGCTTTTTCCTCAGTGTGTTCCATCAATGCAAACAGATCTTTCCATCTGTGGCTGAGAAAGCAGACCATTATGTGTTGGAGGAAAGTGTTGTTCTTCGATGTCGAAAACGTACAAGCAAAAAGTTCCTCAAATTCTTGCCGTAAGGGGAAAACAATTGTTTTTATCTCCACAGGTTTGAAACCTCCAAGGAGATCTGTGGAGTCACTCTGTTGGTTCATATTAATGACATGTAATTTATGATTAGTCTGATGGGCCAAATACTGTACGGTAGATGTCTTGCCTGTTCCTGTCTCTCCCACAAGCAAAACAGGCTCGTGGTTTGATACAGCCACGGCTATACGTTCCAGCAAACAAGATGCAGGTCTTGTAAAGGAAAAAGTCACTTCTTGTTCTCTGCCACGAGAAAGAACACTAACAGGTTTCTTGGGCAAATCACCTCTCTGACCAATTTTCACACTGGTTGGTGTGTGGCTCACCTCTGGTTTGTATTTTGTACAATAATATTCAACTTCTGCTTTTGCACAATTCATAAAAGAGCCTATTTGAACTGCAAAAGTATATCTGGTATTCAGGACAGGCACAGCAGCACAAAAACAGTCAAGTGCTTCCTGAAAGACAAAGGGATACTCTTTTTACAACAAAAATTATATATTATTTTTTAACAATATCCAGCTATTCTACTGAATATCTGCAAAATAACAACAAATGCACTCCTTCACACTGGCAAACATCCAATAATTAAATTATGTAAAGAAACCGATATCTAGTCAAAATAATTTACTTTATCTCTAAACACAAATGATATAGTTTCCAAAGCTAAACAGATTAATCAACAATGTCCTTTGTAAAAAATATTCCAGGAATCTTTTCTATATCTCCATTACCTGAAAAGATTTGGTAGAAAGGCTGATCTCCATGGACTGAATATGAGAGTGAACTCTTGAACACCATTTCATCAAATCACGAGTAGATACCAATCTTCCAGACAGCTTTACCACGGCCATATTGGGAATATCAGACTGGTGTTCCTCAATCACATCATCATCATGTTGACTGGCTGACAACATGAGGTACGTTGCTGTTAGTCTGTCTGCTATACTAGTCAGTTCTGGCCACCTGTTATGTGGTAAAAGAAGGACGTTGTATGGAAAAAAGCATCTCTGAAGTACAGTACTCCATAAGGAGAAAAAAAAAAGTTTGTCAGACAAAAATGAAATTTTATTAAGCAGTCTTTGATGCTAAATTTCTCAAATTATAGTAGAATAAAGTCAGTACCGTCATAAAAAGCTGTACCGTTATGCATAGTTTTTTTTTATCTCTATTTCCTTTTGCTCACCAGATTCCTTCATCTGCTGGACCCATCAAGTTTAGTCTTTGAATTTTCCAGCTAAGCTTGTTGCTTGGCTGATGATGACAATAATAATAATAATAATAATAAAAATAATTTATTTACTTATTTATAGAAAATTAATATGGCACATTGACTCGGTATTCTAACTTACTTTTCAGAGATAAGACGAACCAGTTCAGTTCGAGAAAGTGTCTCAAGAGTGACTTTAGTCCAGAGTTTATCAAGGAGTTTAGAACAACCACTGACCATCCTGGAACCCCCTGAAGTACGACGCGTGGCAAATAACTGAAATGCTGGATGCGCTCGTACATTGCCTGAACCTGTTTAAAAGAGATGAAGAGATAATTAGTCCTCATTTAAATAGGGATGGACAACATAGGTTGGAGATGGAATTATAGATCCATGACAATTAGTTCCCTTTCAGGACAAACCATATATAAATCATACGATTGCACAGCTTTATATATTGTAATCAGTCCTCATTCGAAAATGGAGTCGACAGAAATAGGTTTTTTTAATAGTGCGACATCAGGACAGGCAAAAATATTGTCTTCATCCGCTTCAGGCACCAAAAAAAAAAACATTAAGATGAAGGAAAAATAAAAGCTGAAGGACAAGGCAGAAATAAGGGAATGATACTTAAAAGGAAAAGGAGAAAATGAAAAAATAGGCGAATTATTGAAGACTTAAAGATATGGCAGGATTAGGCCCCGAAATGATAATAGATCCGCTTTTTGAAGTTAAGACAGGTTTTCAAAATTAGGAAAGCCAGAAGGAGGAAGAGAGTTCAAGAGTCTGGAGGTAGATGGGAAGGAGTCGCTGCACCGACTAATCCACAAGCTACAAATCCCCATATTGTACCTGTGAATCGAGACAGCTTGGCGAGTGCTATACAGCCTCAGCAGTGGGGGAGAGATGCAACTCGCCAACTCATCAGAGCAGCAACGGAAGTAGTAGTGATAGAAAAGTAAAAGCGATAAATTTTAAGTAACTGGAAAGAGGAAAAGTAATGACAAAAACAAAACAAAACCCACAATTTTTTGGATCCATATTTAAAAATTTGGATTATATGATTCCTCCAAGACAATTTAGAGGCTATCTGGATTCCTAATATGTTAATAGAATTATGAGGGTACATTTCGTTAGTATCAAAGACAATAGGGCTATCACGAGGAGAAAAAGATAAAGATATAGCCAGAAACTGTGTCATGGAGGCATTATATTTAACTAAATTTTGGGTGCCCCAATCAGATACCCTCTGCAATTGGAGTTGAAAGTAGTAAAAGAGTGATACGTGAATGATGATGAGTAACAGATGAAGGTTGTGAGGAAAGAGAAGAGGAAAACTGAAGAGTAAAATCATCAGAAAAGGCTTGAAGAGAGGAGGATGGGGACTGGAGAAGATTGTTGATGAAGAGAAGGAACAGAGTAGGTGAAAGAACAGAGCCCAGTGGAACACCATTGGTAACTGGAAATAGTTGGATGTTAAGCCATCAACAAACACAGATATAAAACAATAAGAAAGACAACTAGAAATCAGAGAACAAAGAGAAGGGGCAAACAAACCATAAATAACATGTGTACAATTTCTCATATTATTAATAATAATAATAATAATAGTAATAATAATAATAACCCTTTATTTCCATTAAACAAATGCTTAATTTTATGCATGACAATTAGTCCCCATTCCAATGGGGTTGGAAGCAGACAGGTTAGAGTTGAAAACCATATATTCATGGCAATAATCTCATTGTAGGTAAGAAAACCATATAGAGCATACACAGTACACAGTTTCCTCAACAAATATGCAAATAAATTCACCCTACCTGGCACAGGTAAAATCCTAGATTCTAATAAAGGAACCAATATAGATATAACGTCCATTGGTGCATAGTCTAAATCTTCTAAGAGGAGCCAATAACCCTTAGTGACAGCCTGAAACAATCATATTGTAATTATTCGAAAATTCTATCCAAAATGTATTGTCCAGTTTACTTAAAAGATGATGGTATATCATTTCATTACAAAACAACTATGAATATTTCTCCAACACTTGTAATGGAACATAATATTATGAACATTGAATGTTCCTATCAAATTTCACATACCTGTGTTAGAGAGCCTGGTCTCCAAACAAATTCTCCAGGAATTTGTGTACAGCAGTATGTCCCAAGTAATGTTTTACTATCTGTCTGATCTCCAAGCTGCACCTGTAGAATATCAAAACAAGTTATTTCAAAACTAATTGGCCATTTAGACTGAATGGGGTGGACACGGACATATTAAAGATGGTGAATTATGGCCAGATGCCTTTCCTAACACCTCTGCGGTGGGCTTGAACATGGGTCTGCCACTGCTCGAGTTGAGCAATCTAACCACTGCATTACCACAGCCCCTAACAGTATGTAATAATTTAAAGGAATTTAGACATCACTCTACAAAATACCATACTTTTCGATAGGAGATGGAGAATTCCTTCATATTCAATGTGTCACAAAAGCTTAATAAAGGGGATAGGGAAGCAAATGGCTAGTTAACCATGCTTTGCTAATAATATAATTTTTTGGCATACAAGTCAGAAATGAGGATCAAGGATGGGCTTGGTACATTTCAACAACGATTTGGTGACAGCTGCAGAGTCGCTAAACCCATTTGAGCAACAACCCATTGGGCAATAGAAGTTCTGGCGCTAAGAAGATTATCATATTTTGACAACTTAACCTATCTATCTTTCCAAAATTATGGCGGCAAAATGACACTGTCAAAAAATCAGCGCCTAAATGGCATCACCAAATCGTTCCCTTCCAATCACGAACAGGGTGTCACAAAGCCCTGCAGCAGGCCTTCATTAGTTCAGTTTTTGTCACCCTGCAGACCTCAAGGAGATATGGTATCATGTTAAAAACCTGATTCATAGACTTTTAAATCACCAAACTACAAAACATATTCAATAGCATCTCATTCAAGTTCATACCTTAGTTAAAAAGGGAGGTTTTGAACGTCCAGTAATGGCTGCCAAGTGTTCTACTACAGATGTTTTTCCACTGCCTACGACACCTTCAATTAATGCTGGATGACCTTGGCTAACACATAGAGCAAGAGCCTCGAGATTACGTTCAGCTGATGGAACGCAAACCATATGTCCTGGAATCTGTTCAGAAGGTACTGATTACAGCATACTGAATACACCTTTTTATGTCATAATTAGTCACCAAGAATGGGGGTCGACACACTTGTTAGAGCAATAGGATTAAGTTGACAAAGGATTAATTTTGAAATATATTATGCGTGCGTCACTATTAATACCAAAATCGGAATTGGACAGAGACAGACTGGAGCGAGGGAATAAGGCAGGATGTTGTTCCTAACATCTCGAGGTGGGCTCGATCACAGGTCTGTCACCTCCCGAGTCGTGTACTCTGATTTAGTAACTTAATTAAATATAAAATTTCATAAAAAACTGTAATATTCATCAAATGCAAATATAGTACTTACAACATTCTTTTTATTGAAGATTGGTAAGGACACACCACCTACAATAGCAATATGCCTCAGAGCAGGGGATGACTGTATAAATTCTTCTTCTTTCAATATTGTTCGAAGAGGTGGACTTTCTAGCACTCCATGCTTAATGCTCAATCTGACACAATCCTCTTCTTGAACATACTTATGCAATAGTTCCTCTCTTTCCACTTCACTCATTTTTGATAAGATGGCAACAGATGTGCAAGCATACCTAAATAGGAAATTTGTTAGCTGCTTAATATTATGAGCTTTAGTAAAAGAAAAAACTTAGTTACCAGAAAAAGTTGTTTATGAGTTACAGAATAATTCTGACACAGTAATTTGAAATATGCAGGAAAACCTACTAGCAATGAAGTATATTTATAATTAACATTTATATCTAAGTAATCAAAACTTAGAAATATTTACCATCGCATTTCGGTATCACCCTGATCCATGTAAGGGAGCAAATCTGACCATTTCCAAACGTGCATCAAGTCCTCGCCCATGTGAATAACAAGATTATATGTGGTTTCGATAATGTCTCTATCAGATGCCTGATAAACATTCTGCAATTTCTTTTTCTTGGCAAAGGGTTCAGCAGGTTCTTTTTCCATCTTTTCAAAGGGAGCTGGATATTTTTGGAAATATTTCAGAGCAAACCTTAGGGAATGTAAAATGGAAAATGTAATATAACAGCAAAAATTAAAAATATACTGGTTTCCAAAATCAATTAAAAATGTTACATGATACCTACAACAGTAGTATCTAAGTCATACCAGATGAACTCTTTCAAACTTTTTATGATTCAGTACAACACAATATCTACATGAGTAGCATATAAGTTGAACTGATTAGCAAGTGACTCGTCATGACAGATGAATTAGATCAAAGTCACTTTACAATACTCAGAATAGTAGTATATGAGCTAAACTGATTAAGCAAAGACTCATCATAACAATAGAACAGGTTCAAACTCACATTGTTTCAGTACTACAAAATACCTAAATCAATAATATATGAGTTGAACTAATTAAGGACCAACTCGTCATCATAGATGAACTAGTTCAAACATACCTTGGCTCAGTACACTGAAATACATTTTTTCTTCATGAAGTTAATGGCTATGAAACTTATATGACATCTGTCAACAATTGGCCTCTACTAAATAAGAAGAATTAATGAGTACAAATGAATAGGGAGGACAACTAATGGAATTCAGATGCATTACAAGTAAAAGCATACACAGAGGGTCCCCGATTTACGACAGGGTTCCGTTCCTGACAACTGTCGAAACCCGGATTTCATTGTAAGTCTGAAAACACCTAAATTCAAACCTAGGGCCCCAGCAATGCTAAAAATAAATGTCTCTAAAATATAGACAAATAATCAAAGTTTTTAATTTAAGACATAAAAATAGTAAAAGTACACTTGACAGTATTGCTTATCTTTACTTATGTAATCCAAGACATTAAACTAGTAAAAGTACACTATAGAGTATTGCTTACCTCTACTCATGTGGTCGGCTTGCACAATGGAGAGGGCGTTGCAGTCAATGCTGGTCATTAAGCCAAAGCACTAGCAATCTCTCCATCTTGATAATAAGACCTCTGCGCTGCTTAGTAATCACAGTAAACATCACAGGAGCAGAACCTTTCACATGCGTAAAGATGCAATCTTTATCCTTAATGATCGTCGCCACAGTCGATTGGGCTAACCCCAGTGAGCAGCCAGTGTTCGCAGTATTTTCTCCATATTCCGAGCGTTTTACTATTTCAACTTTAATTTCCAAGGTGATGTCTTTCCTTTTCTTCACAGTACTGCTAACAGAAATATCACCACTACGCTTGGGAGACATAGTAAGGGTCAATAACGAGCATACACGAGCAAATCCAATGAGAGCAGATAAGGTCAATAACAATATGGAGGGCGAGAGTATACTGAACGTTGATTCTTCTCCTTTTCAGTCTAATGCCATGTGACGACATACTCCAAAGACCAACCTCAACAAGCTAATCCGCACATAAATCATATTTACGGCTATGTAGTTGGTAATTCTATATATAAATTAAACCTAATTCCTTCATATAATCAAGTAAATATATTAAACCATTAACTTAATATATAGGTATACAACAATGCCGCATGACAACATATTCGTAAGCCACGCTCAACAAATTGTTCCGCATAAAATTGTATTTACACCTGTGTTTGGTAATTTCGTATACATATGCAATATAATTCTACAAATAACCAATTAAAAAAGCAAACAAATAAATAAAGCCATTAACTTCATATATACGAATACAGCTGTGCTGCTAGTTGCTGCTTGTTACATAGAACAAATATTAAAAAAAGAATAGCCACAAGAAGGGTAAAGCTAGAGAAAGTTTAAAAGTATATTATACAAATAGCCGTAGTTTAGGTAACAAGATAGAAGAACTGAGAGCCATAGTATGTAGTGAGAGACCGGATATAATATGCATTAGTGAAAGTTGGATTAATTTAGAAAGCAAACACCTTAAATCTGAGTACATAATTACAGGATATAAACTTTATAATGCTGATCGTAGTGCAGATAGAAGAGGGGGAGGGGTAATTATGTATATTAAAGATAGCCTCAGAAGCTGCATTAAGTCTGGAATTAAGACAAATCTAAATTCAGAAACCTTATGGGTTGAAATTAAAAATAATATAGAAAGTCTAGTTGTAGGAGTAGTCTACAGACCACCTGATCTAGACAATATAGAGTCGCAAGTTATATATGATGAAATTTCTAAAGTGACCAGGTCAAATAGAGTTTGCATTGTAGGCGATTTTAATTTTAGACATATTAACTGGGAAACCATAACAGGTGATAGTAGCTCTAAGAAGTTTTTGGAAGTAGTAGAAGACAATTTCCTTTCTCAGCATGTACTTGAAGCAACACGGGGGGTGAATACACTAGATTTAGTTCTTAGTAATAGAGAGAATATGGTTACAAATTTAGAAGTTGGTGAAAAATTGGGCAACAGTGACCATGATTCCATTAGATTTAACATAATTTTCAAAGAAACTATAAAGGAAAATAAGAATATTGTTCCAAACTTTAGAGCAGGAGATTTTGAGGGCTTAAAAACTAAATTATCTAATGAGGTATGGGAAGGGATTTCTGGGGTACAGATGTGGGTAGTTAATCCAGCAGGTCAGGTCGCAGGTAGCGGATTACCCCGAAATTTGGGTACCACATGCCAAGGATTATCACAAGATAAGATCAATACATTAAATTCTCTCACAGGAAAGAACAGCAGTCCGTCAGTTAATATAAATTTGGATGAGGAATATAACAATTTTGTCATGACTCTTAAGAATAGTCAGAGAGACTATATTCCCATGAAACATTGCAGATCAAGAAAAAATGACCCTAAATGGATGAACAATAGAATAAAGAATCTTATAGGTATTAAAAGAGGAATATACAGGAAACTAAAAAGAGGTGAAGAGCATGTGAGGCAGCAATATATACAGTTAAACAGGGAAGTTAAAAAGATAGTTAGAGAGTCGAAAAGAAAATACGAAGTTAGAATAGCAGGAGAAGCTAAAGAAAATCCTAAAGGGTTTTATCAACATTATCAAACAAAATTTAAGGAAAAAGTCGGACCAATTGAAGTAGCCAATGGCCATATCACAGATGACGATAAAGTGATGTGTACATGTTTAAATGATTATTTCTTATCTGTATTTACCAATGAAAACTTGGAAAATATTCCGGAAGTAGAATCCATTTACAGAGACAGTCCCGATAAAATACTTAGTTCAATAAATATTACGAGAGAGGAGGTAATAAAAGAAATAGATAAATTACAGGCTCATAAATCTCCGGGACCTGATGGAATATATGCTAGAATATTAAAGGAATGCAAGGAAGAGTTTAGTTGTCCACTAACTGCATTATTTAATAATTCAATAAAATTAGGATCGGTACCCATGGAGTGGAAATTGGCAGATGTGGTACCAAAATTTAAAAAAGGAGAACGAGTTAAAAAGAATAATTATAGGCCGGTAAGTTTAACGTCAACAGTGGGTAAGATTCTAGAATCCATAATTGCAAATAAAATAAGGGCACATCTAGAATTACACAGACTGATAAAACTTTCACAACACGGGTTTCTTAAGGGTTTTTCGTGCCTTACAAACTTACTGTCTTTTTATTCAGAAGTTTACGAGGCAGTAGATTGTGGCAAAGAATATGATACAATATATCTAGATTTTAGCAAAGCTTTTGATAGAGTTCCTCACAAAAGATTAGTTAAAAAGCTGGAAGCTCATGGTATAGGAGGAGCTGTTCTCAGATGGATCAAACAATGGTTAAAAGACAGAAAACAGAGGGTTTGCATAAATGGAGAGAAATCAGAGTGGGGCTCGGTTACTAGCGGGGTACCACAAGGCTCGGTACTGGGTCCCCTATTATTCATCGTATATCTAAATGATCTGGATTCGGATATCAGTAGTAACCTAAGTAAATTCGCAGACGACACTAAAATAGGTAGAACTATAAATGGAAAAGAAGACATTCATGCTTTACAGGAAGATCTAAATAGATTATCTGAATGGTCGGACAAATGGCAAATGGAATTTAATGTTGAAAAATGTAAAGTAGTTAAAATGGGTACTATAAAAGACAATACTAGTTATAAGCTAAATAACCATGAAATCATGAGTTCTCAGTGTGAAAGGGATTTGGGAGTTCTTGTGAGTAGTAGTCTTAAGCCAAGAGAGCAATGCACAGCAGTCAGAAATAAAGCAAACAGAATTTTAGGATTTATCTCAAGAATCGTTAGCAATAGGACGGAAAAAGTTATTTTGCAGCTCTATCTTGCATTAGTTAGGCCCCATTTAGATTATGCTGTGCAATTTTGGTCACTCTATTATAGAAAGGAAATTGAATCCTTGGAAAGAGTGCAGCGAAGAATGACCAAGATGATACACAATATCAGAAATCTACCATATGAGGACAGATTAAAAAAACTTAATCTACATTCTCTAGAGAGGCGAAGAGTTAGGGGGGATATGATTGAAGTGTATAAATGGTTTAAAGGGATTAACAAGGGAGATATTAATAAAGTAGGATAGTAAATGCCAATACCTTAGACACCTTCAAATGTAGATTAGATAGACATATGACAGAGGTAGGGTGCGTATGAATAGGTTAGTGCTTATTAGAAAAATCATAAACAGAAAAATAAAATAAATAAGTAGTAGAATAGAATAGGTTAGACATGCTGAAAATACAATTAAAAAATGGAGCTGCCTCGTGTGTGCCAGTAGGCATGTTGCAGTGTCCTCTATTCTTATGTTCTTATGTTCTTATGTATTCATCAGCCATGATCACAAACTGTACAACTTGTGCAGTTTGAGTTTACCACACAAGTCAGGCAGGTCAAAAAATATATTTAGCTAATAATAATTTGTGGCCTTCTGTCATAACGTCGGAATAACCAAAGTCAGGGTCCACATAAACCAGGGATCCCCTGTATATTTATTTCCTGTTAATCTCTATCCTAGTAAAAAACAGGTGTTTTAATTATAAATGCAATTTATATCAAGAGGGGTGGTAGAACTGTAACTAAACTAAAGATCTAAAGTAGTAAGTCTTCATCATACCTTAACCATCTTCATATTTTCTAACAAGTGCTATACAGCAAGAAAAATAAGCTTTAGTAAGGCAAGGACCGTTATCACCCAACCACCCATCACTACTGCATTTTTCTTCTCCCCACTTAGACACTGCCACAATATAGTGGACTATTTGACATTATAATTCCATTCAACACTAAACACTAGCCATGGGTTCTCTTATATCTCTCCATTATAGCTATTATTTTTGATGTACAATACTCTAATAAAAAAATGAAAGATTTGGCAAACTCACCTCTTCACATCACTACTGATTGAAATGAGCTTGCTGATTGCCATGCAAAGAGCCACATGAAGATCTCTCCCACCAGGAGTGTTTTCCGATTTTGCTGCTGCAAACTGGGCTCGTCCAAGTAACTCCAACAGCCATGGTCGCAGACACATTCCAATATAATGAGTAAATTTGGGATTTAGCAGGGTTTGTCCTGCTGTACGCAGAAGCTGCTCCCATTCTTTTGGTTCCCAGTTCTGAAGAGAAACAAAAATATAACCTAAGCAGCAAATAAGGAATACGTGCTCAGAAATAACTAATCTATTAAGTACATTACATTAGGTTCTACCATTTCTAATTTTCCTTATTTTTTTTTTGTAACTTGTAAGTCAATTTATCTGAATTTGTGAGGCTTTTGACAAGTAAGACTAAAAGGTTCCATGAGCTGAACAAAACATCATGAGATTGATGTACGTGGCAAAACAGTCGAAAAAGTGGAATCATTAAAACATGTGAGAATTTGGAAGCATCTCCTAAACTGTGAAATACTACAATAAATTATGAGGTTAGGTTAGGTAATTTGACTTGCAAATATGAATAATCCTACAGCACCCTAGGGTTACTCTTCATTACATCTGCTCTTGCCTGTAAGCACAATTAGGTGATTACTGAGCTACTGCAGCCCACTAAATAATACCTACCAATCTAAAAATGAGTTTTAAAATGCAGACATTATATGTTGGTTCACTTTCTGGATTTCACATACCAACAAATTGGTTTGGTAATAGAGTAGCTAATACATGGAACAGGCTTCTTAGCAGTATGATAAATTAATAAATGCCAATACCTTAGACACCTTCAAATGTAGGTTAGAATGGCATATGACTGAGGAAGGGTGGGTATGAATAGGTTAGTGCTTTATGCATTACAAAAAAAAAAATAGAGTAGAATAGACTATGTCTGACAAGCCGAGATCTTCAGTCAAAAATGGAGCTGCCTCGTGTGAGCCAGTAGGCATGTTGCAGTGTCCTCTTTTCGTATGTTCTAAGTTATTGAATATGTATATAGAATGGATGCATAATATGGGCTGGATAGGTGAGGGAAATGCGATGGTATCGAATGCATATTCTTAGCCCAATCTGGGGTGTCATCATAGGAGATAAATAGGATTTAAGTCTATAGGGGGAGAACAAAAACGAAATACTGAAGTTCTGCCGTAAAAAAGAGCGATCCCCATTTAATAGCCGTTTTCATATGCATAAATTAATCAATTTGCTGCCAAAATGAACGAGAGAGAGAGAGAGACAGCTTTATTAATGTGTATAAATCAACCAATCTGCAGAATATGTAAAGCCATTTGTACCTTGCCCCCATGCCACACTTCACACTAACTTACATCTTGTTTTAAAAACTTTTCGAAAATAGCAGCGCACTCAGTGTCCTCCGCAAGTAACTGAAGTTGTCTTCTAAATATGCCTCCGTCGGAGGCCATATTAACACTCATTTTGAATAAAAATGTTCACTTCTTTACCACATTGTCATGCGGAACACCACGCTTGAACATGTTGTTTATCATAAAACGTGGAAGAAGAAGAATAAGCTTTGTGGTGTTAATAAACATTAAATGCCGTGAATGAGCTATGCTAAGCCTTATAAAAGTGTAATTAAGTATCTTCAAATCACTTATTTCAATAAGATTTTTCTCTAGTATCAAAAGTATAGTTGAGAGAGTATTATGTCAATTATTTATATTTAGGTTAAGATTCGTTTTATGCACCCTTTCTATTTTTGAACTAAACTACTTTTTTTAATAGATTTCGGTGTGTTTTGAATTAATCTGATAATTGTAAATTCTGACTGGAACTCCTTGTTCAATTCTTCGGAGATCTCTTGATACGTCTCAGTGATGCTTCCACCTTCAGTTTTCCTCTGATAAAGCTGTGGAAAAGATTGGGCTTTTCTTTAGCCTCTCTCTCTCTCTCTCTCTCTCTCTCTCTCTCTCTCCCGGGAACGTTCAAGAGGCACTCTCCACCCACCGCAGTGTTCGTAACCTCCGCCTAATGGGTGCATTACTACAGACGGATGAAGAGGATGACATCCCATTCACAGAGGATGAACTACGACGTGCTCTTGCTAGGATTAAGGCTACTGCCCCTGGGGAGGATGGTCTTACATATCAAGTTCTCCGTCTTCTTCAGAAAGTTCCTGGTAACCCCCTACTGCGCCTCTTCAATCTTTGCTTTTGCTTGGGGCATGTGCCCTCTGCCTGGACCAGAAGCACTATTATTCCTCTACCAAAACCTGGAACCGACAAATTTAGGCCTATCTCCCTCACCTCCTGCTTCAGCAAAGTGTTTGAACGCATCCTTCTTGCCCGGCTCATGCACCGTCTACAGGATAAACTCTCCCCCAGTCTTTATGGTTTCCTCCCACAACGGAGCACACATCACTGCCTCGCTGAACTCTACACCCGTCTTTCTCCCACCAGTGTGGTCGCCTTCCTGGACCTCAAATCTGCCTTCGATATAGCCAACAAGGAAATTATTCTTGACCAGCTGGTGGACTTTGGAGTTTGGGGGAACATACTGAAATGGATACGGGGATATCTCTGCAACAGAACATCAAGCGTCCTTTTTAAAGGGTCGTATAGCTCCTATGAACGGTTTGAACTGGGTACTCCTCAGGGGGGTGTGCTAAGTCCTTTTCTATTCAATATCCTTATGCATCGTCTACTCTCCCTCCTTCCTGTCATCCCCGGTACTACAGTTACCTGCTATGCGGACGACATATGCATCCACACGACCTCAACTCACGACCTTCAGCACATGCTCCATGACTTTTACGTGTCTGCTACCTCCTGTGGCCTTATTATCTCCCCAGAAAAAAGCAGGATTTTTACTTCACGCAACTGCAGAGCACTGCCCGCATTCGCCATGGGTGGTAATGTCATCCCTCACTGCACACAGTACACGTATTTAGGTGCACCTGTCCGGATCACCCCAGCTATACCTGCTCGTCAACGAATTCATCCCTTTGTGAAGAGCCTTCTTGATCGTCTGGAGCCCCGCTTTGCACCTGTCAAGTGGCTTGCCAACAATGCTGCAGGAGTCTCCATCCCAGTGGCGAGGACCCTCTACATCCTACTACTTCGGTCAGTGGTTGACTATCTGTCTCCTGCCTTGTGTCAACTTCCTAAACCAGCTCTCGAGCCACTTGAAAAGTTCCAGAATCGAGTCATGAGATTTATCTTGGGATGTTCTCTCTCTACCCGTATTGTGAGTATGCAGTTGGAGCTCAACTTACCCCCTCTTGTGGAGAGGATTTATGCCAATGTGTCCTATTTTACTGTTAAGTGTCTTCACTACCCCTTTGTTGCTCCGTACTTCTCTGCTGTCATGAGGACGTCCCTTGATCCAGACGCACCCAGGCTCCCACTTCGAGCAGGAGGTCATAACCTTATCAGGGTGGTGAGTGACATTCTCCGTGGCCTTGACATCGACCTGCCAGTGCAGGCGGCTGTCCCAGATTTACCACCCTGGCGTGTCCCCCTCCCCGCTGTCACATATACACCGACCTCGAAGGATGTCTATCCCCCCTTGCAGAGACAGTTAGCTCTGGAGACTATCGCTGATGTATCCACGTCTGTCCCTGCAGCACACCACGTCTATGTTGATGGTTCTGTGCAAGCAGATGGGAGGGCGGCATGTGCTGTGTTTTCCCCCACCATGGAGCCGCCTGTGCCGGCTGATTCATGGATTGGCCGTAGACTACCCACCTCGTCGAGCTCCACCTACTGTGAACTGAATGCCATCTTGGATGCCGTGACTCTCCTTGTTCGACGACGAGTGAATGGGGTAATAATTTGTGACTCCCAATCGGCCCTACAAGCCCTATCCTCGCCAAGACCTATCTGTGGCCGTGCTGTGGGAAATATACTATGTCGCCTCGCAGCCGCTCGGGATGCTTCTCTTGTTGTGTCATTTGTGTGGACTCCATCCCACATTGGGCTGACTGGCAACGACACAGCGGATCGTCTTGCCAAGGCGGGCCTGTATGCTGGATGGGCATGCTGTGGACGCTGTGCCCTCCCTCCGATGCCTACGTAACATCATCTACTCAGCTGGGTTTGCCATGACGGTCCAGCGCAGGGACACGGAGAGGGCCAACAGTGTGTCCATACAGCACCATGATCACTTCCTTCACAGTCGCTACAAGTATCGCAGACGCGGGTTAATGGTGCGGAAAAACAATGTAGTTAGTGCTCGGCTCAGAATGGGGTATCGGCCTTTATGGCAGGTCTCCCAGACTCTAGATATGCCACAGTACACCTCCTGTACATTATGCGACCGAACTAATGCTAACACTCTTGACCACTATTGTCTTCAGTGCCCGCAGTGAGAGATGTTTTACCACGAGGTCAGAACTTAATACAGATCTGCTCATTTTTACTTAATGATGACAACCTTGATGTTATTCTCGCTCGTTTTCCTCACTTTGGTGGCCATTAATTATATTGAATTATACATATATTTTCTGTATGTTGCTGTATATTTCTGTTTGTGCATTCTGCGTTTCTCTGAGCTTTACTTTTGCATATAATGTACTCTGTGCTGCCATTCTGTGAGTTGTGTGTTAGTATGCAGCAATGTTTTATCAATATGTACACCTCCCTGTAAACCATGTTCAATTCTTGGTTTTATATCCATTTGAAGCATTATTTATATGAACTCATGTAATGTCTGACGCCTTGGCGCAATAAATTAATAAAATAAAAATCTCTCTCTCTCTCTCTCTCTCTCTCTCTCTCTCTCTCTCTCTCTCTCTCTCTCTCTCTCTCTCTCTCTCTCTCTCTCTCTCTCTCTCTCTCTCTCTCTCTCTCTCTCTCATTCTGTTTGTGCATTCTGTGTTTCTCTGAGCTTTACTTTTGTATATAATGTACTCTGTGCTGCCATACTGTGAGTTGTGTTAGTATGCAGCAATGTTTTATCAATGTGTACACCTCCCTGTAAACTATGTTCTATTCTTGGTTTTGTATCCATTTGAAGCATTATTTGTAATAATTCATGTAATGTCTGACGCCTTGGCGCAATAAATTAATAAAATAAAAATAATAATCTCTCTCTGCTCTCTCTCTCTCTCTCTCTCTCTCTCTCTCTCTCTCTCTCTCTCTCTCTCTCTCTCTCTCTCTCTCTCTCTCTCTCGTCTCTCTTCTCTCTTCTTCTTCTTCTTCTTCTTCTTCTTCTTCTTCTTCTTCTTCTTCTTCTTTTACTTAGTTAATAATTTCTTGCTATTTTATAAGTCTGCCAGGCATTTATGCTTTTTCTCCTCCTATACTTTTTCCGACATTTGTCTCTTCATTCCTTAGCTCTCTTACACTCATTATGGAACCATTTTTGTCAAGCAAGAATAACTCCTATTTCGGTGACAGGTATGCAGCAATCTACTATCTTCCCATATTCCTCACAATAGATGTACATTTCTTGTACAGATTTGTTGTTAAATAAGGATCTCCAGTCAGTAACTGCAAAAAGTTCATAAAAAAAAAATATATATATATATATATATATATATATATATATATATATATATATATATATATATATATATATATATATATATATATATATATATATATATATATATATATATATATATATATATATATATATATATATATATATATATATATATATATATATATAGTCGCCGTGGCTCAGTCGGTAGCGTCTCCGACTCTGAGGCGCCAGGTCGAGGGTTCGCGCCCCGTCACGGTCTGAGGTTAGCAAAGGCATGCACTCAGCGTAAGGATTACATCTGCCGAAACAAGTCCTTCGCAAGAAGGCAACCGTCCTAGCCCTTGGTAGATAAGGGAGTCCGTGACGTAAAACCGGAACATATATATATATATATATATATATATATATATATATATATATATATATATATATATATATATATATATATATATATATATATATAATTACAGCAATGGTGTCTTTTCCTTTTGGTATAGCAGATGCACAATGAAGTAATTCTTTATTTGAGAGAGAGAGAGAGAGAGAGAGAGAGAGAGAGAGAGAGAGAGAGAGAGAGAGAGAGAGAGAGAGAGAGAGAGAGAGAGAGAGAGAGAGAGAGAGAGAGAGAGAGAGAGGAGTAGTTTTAAAGGCAGAGCTCCTTAGGGCAATATTTTCATTGTGTAATATCTATTTACCTTTTATTCAAAGCTATTATATCATAGGTTAATGCTTAGTAGGCCTTATTATATGATAAAAATACAGTAATTGATAAAAATAATATAATGGTTTCGAAATAAATTAATTTTTAATAAGAAATTGTACTCTACAGATTGTCTCCACATCAACTCGTGTATTCATTTTATTTACTGCTAAAATGTCATTGATTACAGTTAATTTATATTTAATTTTTTATCAAAATGCATTAGATATTATAAAAACGAGCATTTTGATATAATTGAAGCTTAAAAACAAATTATATCCTAAAGAACGTCTCCACATTCATATTCATATATATGCGTCTAATGCTAAAATATTATTCGCTAAAGTTTATTTTATTTAATTTATGAACAAAATATATGAAATATCATAAATATTTAAAGATTTTGGTAAAAATAAATCTTATATAAATAATTATATTCTAACGAACGTTTCCACACCAATCGTCTCCGGAGATCTACAAGATGGCATTAGTGGGTCAGTGTTTCATCGTCTCTTATTTAATATATTTTTTCTTGATGGAAGGGAATTTCAACACCCTGTAATGAATTCCAAGGGTATTGCTGTATGATTGATGTATATCAATGTCGGTTTTATTTAAAATTATTTTTTTTTTTTTAGAGAATTTTGCTTAGATAACAAACCGACTTCTTTCGTAAGTTACTACGCAAGACCTGCCATAGCTATTAGATTTTCATATTCATTAAATTGGGATCATTATTTACATTTCACACATTCAGACAAGGAAGCAGTCATGAAATCAGCAGTAGTATTTGGTTAAGTTGGATGGGTTAGGTTAGTTCAACCCCAATTACGAAACGATAGAAGAATTTTTTTTTTTTTCTATTATATCCATTTCACTAGTTTTGAGTTTCAAAAGTAAACTTTTTAGCAAAAAAAAAAAATAATAATAATAAATCATATAACCTGAAAGGTGAACAGATATCTGTTTATCATACACTAAAAGTTGTTTACATAAAAAAAAAAAATGGTTGAATTTCTTAAGGTGTCTGACCTCACAGTAGAAAATCCCTTTTCTCTTACCCTGTTGATGACCCAGGGACTGGGGTGGTGAAGGGGAGTGGCAGCACTATCCTCAGGAGGTAAGAGGATTCATTGGGTTGAATTGGCTTCTAGTTATTATTTATGCTCTCTGACTTGGCCACCCCCTAACAAGGGAGATTGAGACAACTATTTGTATGTGTGTGTAAGTCTAAAAACTGTTTTCCAGTGTTTATTCGTAAAATATAGCTACTGGAATATATTTTGTTTCCTAGCCCTCTATAAATTCATAAACCATTAGGTGAAAGTATTGGCAATCCTAAAGAACTAAGAGAAGTGACATGGGTAAATTTGCTTCTGTTGAATGTGTGCATTGACTCGGTCACCCCCTTTACAAGTGGGATTGCAGTTACAGAAATTTCCGTACTTATGAATATTTACCGATACAAACAAAAATCTACCCATTATCTACTCATGTATTACTGTACTGTATTGTTCCATTAATATTACTGTATTAAAATTCAGTAATGCTGTATCTCTATGTTTTATGTAGTAGTTAGGTGCCCTAGCCTAAGTACAGTACAGAACTGTATATGTGCATACTGTACAGTACATTATGTACCTAAGCGCAATTTACGAACAATTCTACTTACAAATGGACTTGTGAACCCTAATTCGTTTGTAAGTTGGGGAGTGTCTGTATTAAATACGTATATTGTATCAATTGCTATTCATATATATGATTTTGTTTCCTGTGGCGCAGGTAAGCTATACCACATGTTTAATATATTTTTGTTTTTGTTCCAACAGTTTGTCGACACAGTTTGCCTCAACTCTCTAGGGCTTTGAGTGGGGCCATCACAGTAGCCTCCAGAAAGCAAAGTAGTGTTCCTCAACCTAGCGAGGCTCCTGCAAAATACAAACCTTATTCTCCTTTTCAAAATACCACCAGTGCCGGAGAATATGCTGTGGCTCGTCTCGATGATCTTGTTAATTGGGGAAGAAAGGTATGTTAATTTTTTTAGTAATGACTCATTTTAATGTCTCATTTCTCACATTTCTGTATTTTTGGTTAAAATTCTCCTGTTCTATGAGTTTTCCCTCTTATTTGATCTTGTTAATTGGGGAAAGAAGGTATGTTATCTTATCCTTGAAATGCAATTGCAATTTTAGTGATTCATTTTGTCACACTGCCAATCTTTTATTAGTATTAACCTGTTCCTAGGAATTTTCCGTTATTTGATATAAAATAGTAGCTTTAGTTAGTTTTTATAGAGTAATATTTGTAGCATATATTTTTAAGGTCACTCCATGTCCTGTACTGTATTTTTTTAGTGCTTTTGTATATTTTATGTTGTAATAGAAGTGTTTTTATTTTTTATTTATATCACATGAATGTGATATGTTTAATATATACAGTATATTATTACCACTTTCTTGTATGAAATATATTTTTGTTTGTTTCTTATGATTGCAAGGTGCTGAGAGGAGTGATCGAAGTATATTAGCTTCTGGTGAATGTGTGCTTTGACTAGGCCTTTCCATAACAGGCATTGCTATATATGTGAAGCATTAAATTCTTCATAACTTGCAGCAATGGATTTTCTTAAATAATCCATGCTTTTCTTGCAGGGATCACTTTGGCCATTAACTTTTGGCTTGGCATGCTGTGCTGTTGAGATGATGCAGTGTGCCGCTGCTCGTTATGATATTGACAGATTTGGTATTGTATACAGAGCCTCACCAAGACAGGCTGATGTCATCATTGTAGCTGGAACACTCACCAATAAAATGGCTCCAGCTCTGAGAAAAGTATATGATCAGGTGGGTAATTTTAAGTAAACTGCGGTAGCTCAGTTTTCAGTACACTGGTTCTGTAATATACAGACTGGCGATTGAAGTCACCCTGGGGCATTAGGAAGGTCATTTAACCATAATTTCTCAGCTCCAACATGCCTGTGTCTACCCCATTAATGGGGATTAACAGTGACAAATAAGGCAACAGCTGGTGATATTTTGTTAATGTAATCCTTATTGGTGGTGTTTTGTTTTTATACAGAAACTTAATCTTTATTTTTCTCTTATTATGCATAGAATAGTTGGTAAATTACTAATAAAAGTTTTCTGATACATTTCTTGTAGCTACTCAAGTATTTTCATGGAGAATAATAATGCAAACAGCCTTAGAGAGCAAGTTTTATGTTTATATGTATCTCTTTACTCACTAAGACTTGCTCAGTTTAGTGGCACATAGCTTAATGTAAATTTGTTATATACTGTATTTATTACCTCATAGTGAAATTCTTTAAATATTTAATTACAGTGCCATTAGAAGCAAGAGCTGCAGTCCAGTCCAGTAGATAACACTGATCATAGATGTGACATGTCTTGACTCTATAGCTTTCAAGTGATTCCTCCACTCTTGAGAATATTATCCATTATCTATTTTTCTTTTTCCACAATATTCCAGATGCCTGAACCTCGTTGGGTTATTTCCATGGGGTCATGTGCAAATGGAGGTGGGTACTATCACTACTCCTATTCAGTCGTAAGAGGTTGCGATCGCATCTTGCCAGTTGATATTTATGTGCCAGGTTGTCCACCTACAGCGGAGGCTCTTCTCTATTCCCTTCTTCAATTGCAACGTAAAGTTAAGAAGATGAAGACCTTGCAGATGTGGTATAGAAAGTAATTTGGAAAATTATTGATACTGTATTATATACTGATAAGATTTGCGTGTAGGGTACGAATTAGAAATATTATAGACATTTTGAAAATAGAGTACAGTGCTCTCACTTTTCCTCTAGCCTTGCCATTCTAATATTAATTGCTGTTTTCAACATGGATATGTCTTTTAGTTGTCATGAATATTTTTTAAAAATTACTATATAAATATAAAGCATGTTAAGCTCATTAATCAGGAATCTATTGTAATGAAATTTAGCTGTTGTTGGTTAGTTTCTATAGTATTCCTCAGTTATAACATTAAAAAGTACTTTTTGGACAATGACAAACCTACAGACACCTGTAAATATAATATATATACTTTGTAAATTAAACTCCTAATAGTTAATGCCATATTTGCTTGCCCTCATTATGCAGTAAGGTGAAATTTCACCATATATCGTATTTGAGATTGTCTGGGGAACACGGTTGCTCAGTGGTGAGAGCATTCAACTTGGGAAGTGATACACTAGTAATCATGCCCACTGTTTGAGATTGTTTACAACACTGTGGTTGGTTATGTCTGCAAGTGGTGGGAATTATTTGGATTTAAGTGTGTCCTTATATGCTGACTTAGGGAAGCATGATGCTACTGTATAGCACCTGATTTAAGTATATCGTTTTTGTGTGCATCTTATGACTATGGTGGTTGATTATGTCTTTAAGTGGTGGGAATTATTTGGATTCAAGTGAGTCCTTATATGCTGACTGAGGAAAGCATAAGGCTGCTGTATAGCTCCTGATTTAAGTGTATCGTTTTGTAGAGAAAAAAAATTAGAACGGAGGTGTGTGCCGAGGCTTGTTCATTTATCCCTGATAAGAGCAAATCCTCTCCTGGAGACGGCTGTCTGGTCTGTAAGCTTCATGTACTCAATATGTACCACGTTTCTTGAGCCTCTGAAACCTGGGAAGAAGAGATCAGGGCAGCATGACAGGAGTATGAAGTACAGCATTTTTAAGAAATGTATTGCATGAGGTCCCCATTTTACGTCAGGATTCCGTTCCTGACAGCTGACAAACCGGATTTAGATGAAAGTCAGAAAACGCCTAAATTGGAAACTAGATCCCCCACCAACGCTAAAAATAAATACTGTACTCTAAAACATAGAAATATAATCTAAATTCTTAATCTAATACATAAAAATAGAGTACACTATACAGTATTGCTTACTATTGCTACTGTGGTTGGTATAGCTTACATCTGGATAACTGGTATGTAAAAAAATTTAATTATCTATTTGCCTCTGATGTAACGGCAGAACGACATAATACAGGGACCCCTTGTATTTTGATAGCCGCAGTAGCCCAGCGGTAGTTTGTGAGTCAGGAAGTGACTAACGTGGGTTTTGGTCCACAGCGTGGTGTTGGGAAGGGCAACCAGCCTTAATCCCTCAGCTCCAACATGTTTACATCCATTCCATTTGAATGGAGAATAATTATAATACATTAAAAGGTGCTTTACCTTATCATATATTAGTTTTTTATACATGCGGGACAGGCAAGAAAATTACCTTCATCACTAAAGGCCCGGGCACAAAGAAAAAATGTTAAGGACAAGGCAGAGATGAGGTAATGATACACAATAGGAAAAGAACAGGCTGGAAGAATTATTGAAGTACTGACGACCTCGAGATATGGCAGGATTAGGCCCTGAGATGACAATAGATCCGTTTTTTGAAGGAAGGTAGGTTATAAGATATTGGAAAGGCAGAAAGAGGAAGAGAGTTCCCGAGTCTGGATGTATATGGAAAGAAGTAGTCACTGCACCGACCCATCTGTGAGCTACAAATCTCTACACAGCACCTGTGAGACGAGGCTGCTTGGCGAGTGTTACACGGCTTCGGCAGTGGGGGAGGGTTGCAAATCTCCAACTCATCAGATCAGTGATAGAAAAGACAAAGGGATGACACCTTAAAGCATACATAAAAAGAAAATCAAGATTAAAAGTAAGAGAAGGGTCATTAATGAGTGTGACTGCCTTAGATTCAACCCTATCAAGGAGATAAGTATATGAAGAAGCACTCCAAATGTGCGAGCAGTATTCTAAACAGGGATGGATAAGACTATTATAGATGTTAAGTAACAGAAAAGAGGAAAAGCAATGACGAAAACGAAATAGAACCCTAATTTTTTGGATGCAGATTTAGAAATTTGGATTATTTGAATTCTCCAAGACAAGTTAAAGGCTATCTGGATTCTAAATATGTTAATAGAATTAAAAGCGCATTAATTTTGATGTAATCTTTTGAATAGTTTCTCCTCGTGTCCTCAGTGCCTCTACTTTCAGGTAGAACATCTTTGATGATATACTCTATCACCAACACACAGTAGTCACTCTTTCCAATTGGTGGTTCATGCTCAATTTTTTCAATATCCAATAGATAATCAGTGAATAATAGATCAAGCTGCAATGGCTCATCCCCACCCCTGACCCTCGTTGGTTCCAGTACATATTGGTGTAGGCAATTTCCTTGAATGCAATCTAGGAGTCTTACCCAGAATGAGTCCTTCCACTGTGTGGGTCAAGATTTATCCGATCTGTCTCTCAATTATTAAAATCTCCCATAATCAAAATCCTATATTTTCTCCCATGCAATGTTAACAACTGAGTTTATGACTTCAATAGTACCTATATGACTTTCCTCATGAACTTCTAGCCTATGTTGCTTCCTTGGAGTATTATATACAACAATTATTTTAATGCTCTCCGACTGGCATTTATGCGAGCAACAAGAAATTCCTTGAACTCACTTTCTATAGCAAAGTTTATCTCTTCAACCGGAACTATTTCACTTATGAGCAGTGCTATCCCTCCAACAGTCCTCTTGGATCTTTCCACCCTTAATATTCTGAAGCCCTTAGGAAAAACTGTGGCATTGTTTATGTCCTCACTTAACTTAGTCTCTGTAAACGCTACTATATCCACCTTACTGTTGCGAATCCTATCCT